>BLKR01002818.1:0-175640 GCA_011170035.1 Teleogryllus occipitalis
ATTTCGCCATATAGTCGGTAATTTGAGCGTTTAACGTCAATAAATTCTTCTTGTCAAAATCGTAAGAATTAGACTGCAAAACCTTCATATTTCGATCGGATACCACATCTTTTGAAAACGAACGTCATAATTCGAAATTTCATGACGATTACTATGCTGAAGTTCATTTTTGGACCTGAGGCTTCGTTTCCTTGAAATTCGCAAGAACGTTCATAAAACACGCCGTGAAAATCCAAAGATGTTGACTTTTGCCAATTTTGACCGGACGTCGATTCTTCCGAAAACTAGCGTCCATCGTGCAAATTAGAGCATCGCAGAGCGAAAAGTCAATGCGATACAGCTTTTTAAAGATGACTCAATTACAGAGATGTGGAAAACACACCAGAATCACCAAATACGTCTCAAAAGCTTGTTTACGCCGAAATTAGTCAAATGACGATATATAATAAGTTCATAATATTGTAAACCAGGATTAAGTATTCCTCCAGAATTGAGAATTTCGCCATATTGTCAGTAATATGAGCGTTTTCTCTCAATACATTTTTCTTGTCAAAATCGTAAGAATTAGACTGCAAAACCTTCATATTTCGACCGGACAACAAATCTTCTGAAATCGAACGTCCTAACTCGAAATTTCATGACGATTACTATGCTGAAGATCATTTTTCGATCTGAGGGTTCGTTTTCTTGAAATTCGCAAGAACGTTCATAAAACACGCCGTGAAAATCCAAAGATGTTGACTTTTGCCAATTTTGACCGGACGTCGATTCTTGCGAAAACTAGCGCCCATCGTGCAGTTTAGCGCATGGCAGAGCAAAAAGTCAATGCGATACAGCCTTTTAAGGATGACTCAATTACAGAGATGTGGAAAACACACCAAAATCACCAAATACGCCTCAAAAGCTTGTTTTCGCCGAAATCAGTCATATAACGATATATATTAAGTCCATAATATTGTAAGCCAGATTTAAGTGTTCCTCCAGAAATAAGAATTTCGCCATATTGTCAGTAATATGAGCGTTCAACCTCATTACATTTTTCTGGTAAAAATCGTAAGAATTAGACTGCAAAACCTTCATATTTCGACCGGACAACTAATCTTCTGAATACTAACGTCGTAACTCGAAATTTCATGACGATTACTATGCTAAAGAGCATTTTTCAATCTGTGCTTCGTTTTCTTGAAATTCGCAAGAACGTTCATAAAACACGCCGTGAAAATCAGAGGATGTTGATTTTTGCCAATTTTGACCGGACGTCGATTCTTCAGAAAACTAGCGTGTTAATTCACAATTTCATGCCGATTACTTTGCTGAAGATCATATTCCGATCTGAAGCTTCGTTTTCTTGCAATTCGCGAAAACGTTCAAAATTACTCAATAAGTCAACCATAAATTCACTAACTAAACTAGCGTCCATCGTGCGGATAAGAGCATCGCAGAGCGAAAAGTCAATGCGATACACCCTTTTGAAGATGTCTCAATTACAGAGATGTGAAAAACACACCAGAATCACCAAATACGCATAAAAAGCTTATTTTCGCCACAATAAGACAAAAGACCATACATAATAAGAAGTTCATAAAATTGTGAACGAGGTTTAAGAATTCGTTCAGATTTAAGAATTTCGCCATAGTGTCGGAGATATGAGCGTTAAACGTTATTACATTTTTCTTGTCAAAATCGAGAGAATTAGACTGTAAAACCTTAATATTTCGAACGGACAACAAATCTTCTGAAAACTAAAGTCGTAACTCGAAATTTCATGACGATTACTATGCTGAAGATCATTTTTCGATCTGAGGCTTCGTTTTCTTGATATTCGCAAGAACGTTCATAAAACACGCCGTGAGAATCAAAGGATGTTGATTTTTGCCAATTTTGACCAGACGTCGATTCTTCCAAAAACTAGCGTCTATCGTGCAGATTAGAGCAACGCAAAGCAAAAAGTCAATGCGATACAGCCTTTTAAAGATGACTCAATTACAGAGATGTGGAAAACACACCAGAAACACCAAATACGCCTAAAAAGCGTGTTTTGGGCAAAATGAGTCAAATGACGATATTTAATAAGACGTTTATAATATTGTATACCAGGTTTAAGTATTCCTCCAGATTTAAAAAATTCGCCATAGTGTCGGAGATATGAGCGTTTAACCTCATTACATTTCTTGTGTCAAAATCGTAAGAATTGGACTGCAAAACCTTCAAATTTCGACCGGACACCAAATCTTCTGAAAACTACAGTCCTAACTCGAAATTTCATGACGATTACTATGCTGAAGATCATTTTTCGATCTGATGCTTCGTTTTCTTGCAATTCGCGAAAACGTTCAAAAACACGCAATAAGTCACCCATAAATTCACTAATTTCACGGTGTTGTATTTACGTTTTTCGTGCTCAAAATACCAGTCGTACACGGGAAAACAAAGACCACAGTATTCTTCATTCATCGTGCAGATTAGAGCAACGCAAAGCAAAAAGTCAATGCGATACAGCCTTTTAAAAATGACTCAATTACAGAGATGTGGAAAACACACCAGAAACACCAAATACGCCTAAAAAGCGTGTTTTGGACAAAATGAGTCAAATGACGATATTTATTAAGTCGTTTATAATATTGTAAACCAGGTTTAAGTATTCCTCTAGATTTAAAAAATTCGCCATAGTGTCGGAGAATTGAGCGTTTAACCTCATTACATTTCTTGTGTCAAAATCGTAAGAATTGGACTGCAAAACCTTCAAATTTCGACCGGACACCAAATCTTCTGAAAACTACCGTCCTAACTCGAAATTTCATGACGATTACTATGCTGAAGATCATTTTTCGATCTGATGCTTCGTTTTCTTGCAATTCGCGAAAACGTTCAAAAACACGCAATAAGTCACCCATAAATTCACTAATTTGACGGCGTTGTATTTACGTTTTTCGTGCTCAAAATACCAGTCGTACATGGGAAAGCAAAGACCACAGTATTCTTCATTCATCGTGCAGATTAGAGCATCGCAAAGAGAAAAGTCATTGCGATACAGCCTTTTAAAGATGACTAAATTACAGAGATGTGGAAAACTCACGAGAATAACCAATAACGCTAAAAAGCGTGTTTTCGCCAAAATGAGACATATGACGATATATAATAAGTAGTTTATAATATTGTGAACCAGGTTTAAGTATTCCTCCAGATTTAAAAAATTCGACATAGTGTCGGAGATATGAGCGTTTAACCTCATTACATTTCTTGTGTCAAAATCGTAAGAATTGGACTGCAAAACCTTCAAATTTCGACCGGACACCAAATCTTCTGAAAACTACCGTCCTAACTCGAAATTTCATGACGATTACTATGCTGAAGATCATTTTTCGATCTGATGCTTCGTTTTTTTGCAATTCGCGAAAACGTTCAAAAACAATGCAATAAGTCACCCATAAATTCACTAATTTGACGGCGTTGTATTTACGTTTTTCGTGCTCAAAATACCAGTCGTACATGGGAAAACAAAGACCACAGTATTCTTCATTCATCGTGCAGATTAGAGCATCGCAAAGAGAAAAGTCATTGCGATACAGCCTTTTAAAGATGACTAAATTACAGAGATGTGGAATACACACCAGAATCACCAAATACGCCTAAAAAGCGTGTTTTCGCCAAAATGAGTCAAATGACGATATATATTAAGAAGTTGATAATATTGTAAACTAGGTTTAAGTATTCCTCCAGATTTAAGAATTTCGCCATATTATCGGAGATAAGAGCGTTTAACCTCATTACATTTTTATTGTCAAAATCGTAAGAAGTAGACTGCAATACCTTCATATTTCGACCGGACAACAAATCTTCTGTAAACGAACGTTCTAACTCGAAATTTCATGACGATTACTATGCTGAAGATCATTTTTCGATCTGGGCTTCGTATTCTTAAAATTCGCAAGAACGTTCATAAAACACGCCGTGAAAATCAAAGGATGTTGATTTTTGCCAATTTTGACCGGACGTCGATTCTACAGAAAACTAGCGTCCATCGTGCAGATTAGAGCATCGCAGAGCGAAAAGTCAATGCGATACAGCCTTTTAAAGATGATTCAATTACAGAGATGTGGAAAACACACCAGAATCACCAAATACGCCTAAAAAGCGTGTTTTCGCCAAAATGAGTCAAATGACGATATATAATAAGAAGTTCATAATATTGTAAACCAGGTTTGAGTATTCCTCCAGATTTTAGAATTACGCCCTATTGTCGGAGAAAAGAGCATTTAATCTTATTACATTTTTCTTGTCAAAATCGTAAGAAGTAAACTGGTAAACCTTCATATTTCGACCGGACACCAAATCTTCTGTAAACGAACGTCCTAACTCTACATTTCATTACGATTATTATGCTGAAGATCATTTTTCGACCTGGGCTTCGTTTTCTTGAAATTCGCGAGAACGTTCATAAAACACGCCGTTAAAAACAAAGGATGTTGATTTTTGCGAATTTTGACAGGACGTCGATTCTACAGAAAACTCGCGTCGAACGTGCAGATTAGAGCATCGCAGAGGGAAAACTCAATGCGATAAAGCCTTTTAAAGATGACTCAATTACAGAGATGTGGAAAACCCACCAGAATCACCAAATAGCCTAAAAAGCTTATTTTCGCCGAAATCAGTCATATGACTATGACTAAAAAGTTAATAATATTGTAAACCAGGTTTAGGTATTCCTGCAGATTTAAGAATTTGGCCATATTGTCGGTAATATGTGCGTTTAACGTCAATACATTTTTTTGTCAAAATCGTAAGAAGTAGACTGCAAAACCTTCATATTTCGACTGGACACCAAATCTTCATTAAACGAACGTCCTATTCGAAATTTCATGACGATTATTATGCTGAAGATCATTTTTCGATCTGGGCTTCGTTTTCTTGAA
This sequence comes from Teleogryllus occipitalis, assembly GCA_011170035.1. Lineage (NCBI taxonomy): Eukaryota > Metazoa > Arthropoda > Insecta > Orthoptera > Gryllidae > Teleogryllus > Teleogryllus occipitalis. Next base: position 4,914 of record BLKR01002818.1, read on the forward strand.
ATTCGCAAGAACGTTCATAAAACACGCCGTGAAAATCAAAGGATGTCGATTTTTGCCAATTTTGACCTGACGTCGATTCTACAAAAAACTAGCGTCCATCGTGAAGATTAGAGCATCGCAGAGCGAAAAGTCAAGGCGATACAGCCTTTTAAAGATGACTCAATTACAGAGATGTGGAAAACACACCAGAATCACCAAATACGCCTTAAAAGCGTCTTTTCGCCAAAATCAGTCAAATGACGATATATAATAAGAAGTTCATAATATTGTAAACCAGGTTTAAGTATTCCTCCAGCTTTTAGAATTCGCCATATTGTCGGAGATATGAGCGTTTAACCTTATTACATTTTTTTTGTCAAAATCGTAAGAATTACACTGCAAAACCTTCATATCGTAATATAACCTTCATACCGGACACCAAATCTTCTGTAAACGAACGTCCTAACTCGAAATTTCATGACGATTACTATGCTGAAGATCATTTTTCGATCTGGGCTTCGTTGTCTTGAAATTCGCAAGATCGTTAATTAAACACGCCGTGAAAATCAAAAGATGTTGATTTTTACCAATTTTGACCGAACGTTGATTCTACAGAAATCGCTCAGTTTTGAGCATCGCAGAGCGAAAAGTCAATGCGATACAGCCTTTTAAAAATTACTCAATTACAGAGATGTGGAAAACACACCAGAATCACCAAATACGCCTAAAAAGCGTGTTTTCGCCAAAATGAGTCAAATGACGATATATTATAGTAAGTTCATAATATTGTAAACCAGGTTTAAGTATTCCTCCAGAAATAAGAATTTGGCCATATTGTCAGTAATATCAGCGTTTAACCTCATTACATTTTTCTTTTCAAAATGTAAGAATTAGATTGAAAAACTTCATATTTCGACCGGACAAAAAATCTTCTAAAAATTAACGTTCTTACTCGAAATTTCATGACGATTACTATGCTAAAGATCAGTTTTCGATCTGAGGCCTTGTTTTCTTGAAATTCGCAAGAACGTTTATAAAGGACGCCGTGAAAATCAAAGGATGTTGATTTTTGCCAATTTTGACCAGACGTCGATTCTTCCGAAAACTAGCGTCCACCGTGCGGACTAGATCATCGCAGAGCAAAAGTCAATGCGATACAGCCTTTTTAAGATGACTTAATTACAGAGATGTGGAAAACACACCAGTATCACCACATACGCCTCAATCGCTTGTTTTCGCCGAAATCAGTCATTAGACGATATATAATAAGTTCATAATATTTTAAACCAGGTTTCAGTATTCCTCGAGAATAAAGAATTTCGCCATATTGTCAGTAATATGAGCGTTTAACGTCAATACATTTTTCTTGTCAAAATCGTAAGAATTAGACTGCAAAACCTTCATATTTCGACCGAACAAATCTTCTGAAAACTAACGCCGTAACTCGAAATTTAATGACGATTACTATGCTGAAGATCATTTTTCGATCTAAAGCTTCGTTTTCTTGAAATTCGCAAAAACGTTCATAAAACACGACGTGAAAATCAAAGGATGTTGATTTTTGACAAGTTTGACCGGACATCGATTCTTCCAAAAACTAGCGTCCATCGTGCATATTAGAGCATCGCAGAGCCAAAAGGAAATGCGATACAGCTTTTTAAAGATGACTCAATTACAAAGATGTGTAAAACACACCACAATCACCAAATACGCCTCAAAAGCTTGTTTTCGCCAAAATGTGTCAAATGACGATATATAATAAGAAGTTTATAATATTGTAAACCAGGTTTAAGTATTCCTCCAGAAATAAGAATTTCGCCATATTGTCAGTAATATGAGCGTTTAACCTCATTACATTTTTCTTGTCAAAAACGTAAGAATAAGACTGCAAAACCTTCATATTTCGACCGGACAACAAATCTTCTGAAGACTAACGTCGTAACTCGAAATTTCATGACGATTACTATGCTAAAGATCATTTTTCGATCTGAGGCTTCGTTTTCTTGAAATTCGCAAGAACGTTCATAAAAGACGCCGTGAAGATCAAAGGATGTTGAATTTCGCCAATTTCGACCGGACGTCGATTCTTCCGAAAACTAGCGTCCATCGTGCGAATTAGAGCATCGCAGAGCAAAAAGTCAATGTGATACAGCCTTTTAAGAATGACTCAATTACAGAGATGTGGAAAACACACCAGAATCAACAAATACGCCTCAATCGCTTGTTTTCGCCGAAATCAGTCATATGACGATATATAATAAGTTCATGATATTGTAAACACGGTTTAAGTATTCCTCCTGAATAAAGAATTTCGCCATATTGTCGGTAAAATGTTTATTAACGTCAATACATTTTTCTTGTCAAAATCGTAAAAATTAGACTGCAAAACCTTCATATTTTGACCGGACAACAAATCTTCTGAAAACTAACGTCGTAACTCGAAATTTCATGACGATTACTATGCTGAAGATCATTTTTCGGTCTGAGGCAGCGTTTACTTCAAATTCGCAAGAACGTTCATAAAACACGCCGTAAAAATCAAACGATGTTGATTTTTGCCAATTTTGACCGGACATCGATTCTTCCGAAAACTAGCGTCCATCGTACAGATTAGAGCATCGCAGAGCGAAAAGTCAATGTGATACAGCCCTTTAAAGATGTCTCAATTACAGATATGTGGAAAACACTTCAGAATCACTAAATACGCTAAAAAGCGTGTTTTCGCCGAAATCAGTCATATGACGTAATATAATAAGTTCATAATATATTAAACCAGGTTTCAGTATTCCTCCAGAATTAAGAATTTCGCCATATTGTCAGTAATATGAGCGTTTAACCTCATCACATTTTTCTTGTCAAAATCGTAAGAACTAGACTGCAAAACCTTCATATATCCACCGGATACCAAATCTGAAAACGAACGTTCTAACTCGACATTTTATGACGATTACTATGCTGAAGATCATTTTTCGATCTGAGGCTTCGTTTTCTTGAAATTCGCAAGAACGTTCATAAAGAACGCCGAGAAAATCAAAGGATGTTGATTTTTGCCAATTTTGACCGGACATCAATTCTTCCGTCCATCGTGCAGATTAGAGCATCGCAGAGCGAACAGTCAATGCGATACAGCTTTTTAAAGATGACTCAATTACAGAGATGTGGAAACCCACCAGAATCACAAAATACGCCTAAAAAGCGTGTTTTCGCCAAAAAGACTCAAATGACGATATATTATAAGAAGTTCATAATATTGTAAACCAGGTTTAAGTATTACTCCAGAAATAAGAATTTCGCCATATTGTCAGTAATATGAGCGTTTAACCTCATTACATTTTTCTTGTCAAAATCGTAAGAATTAGACTGCAAAATTTTCATATTTCGCCAAACAACAAATCTTCTGTAAACAAACGTCGTAACTCGAAATTTAATGACGATTACTATGCTGAAGATCATTTTTCGATCTGAGGCTTCGTTTTCTTTAAATTCGCAAGAACGTTCATAAAGGACGCCGTGAAAATCAAAGGATGTTGATTTTTGCCAAGTTTGACCGGACATCGATTCTTTCGAAAACTAGCGTCGATCGTGCAGATTAGAGCATCGCAGAGCGAAAAGTCAATGTGATACAGCCTTTTAAAGATGACTTAAATACAAAGATGTGGAAAACACACCAGAATCACCAAATACGCCTCAAAAGCTTGTTTTCGCCGAAATCAGTCATATGACGATATATAATAAGAAGTTCATAATATTGTAAACCAGGATTATGTGTTCCTCCAGAACTAAGAATTTCGCCATATTGTCGGTAATATGTGCGTTTACGTCATTACATTTTTCTTGTCAAAATAGTAAGAATTACACTGCAAATCCTTCATATTTCGTTCGGATACCAAATCTTCTGAAAACGAAGGTCCTAACTCGAATTTTCATGACGATTACTATGCTTAAGATCATTTTTCGATCTTAGGCATCGTTTTCTTGAAATTTACAAGAACGTTCATAAAACTCGCCGTGAAAATCAAAGGATGTTGATTTTTCCCAATTTTGACCTGACGTCGATTCTACAGAAAACTAGCTTTCATCGTGCAGATTAGAGCATCGCAAAGCGAAAAGTCATTGCGACACAGCCTTTATAAGATGACGCAATTACAGAGATGTGGAAAACACACCAGAATCACCAAATAAGCCTAAAAAGCGTGTTTTCGCAAAAATGAGTCATATGACGATATTTAATAAGAAGTTCATAATATTGTAAACCAGGTTTAAGTATTCCTCCAGAATTAAGAATTTGGCCATATTGTCGGTAATATGAGCGTTTATCGTCAATAAATTTTTCTTGTCAAAATCGTAAGAAATAGACTGCAAAACCTTCATATTTCGATCGGATATCACCTCTTCTAAAAACGAACGTCCTAACTCGAAATTTCATGACGATTACTATGCTGAAGATCATTTTTCGATCTGAGGCTTCGTTTCCTTGAAATTCGCAAGAATATTCATAAAACACGCCGTGAAAATCAAAGGAAGTTGACTTTGGCAATTTTGACCGGGCGTCGATTCTTCCGAAAACTAGCGTCCATCGTGCAGATTAGAGCATCGCAGAGCGTAAAGTCAATGTGATACAGCCTTTAAGATAACTCAATTACAGAGATGTGGAAAAAACACCAGAATCACCAAAGACGCCTAAAAAGCGTGTTTTCGCCAATATGTGTCAAATGAGGATATATAATAAGAAGTTCATAATATTGTAAACCAGGTTAAGTATTCCTCCAGAAATAAGAATTTCGCCATATTGTCAGTAATATGAGCGTTTAACCTCATTACATTTTTCTTGTCAAAATCGTAAGAATTAGACTGCAAAACCTTCATTATTCGACCGAACACATCTTCTGAAAACTAACGTCGTAACTCGAAATTTCATGACGACTACAACACTGAAGATCATTTTTCGATCTGAGGCTTCGTTTTTTTGAAATTCGCAAGAACGTTCATAAAACACGCCGTGAAAATCAAAGGATGTTCATTCTTGCCATGTTTGTCCTGACATCGATTCTTCCGAAAACTAGCGTCCATCGTGCAGATTAGAGCATCGCAGAGCGAAATGTCAATGTGTTACAGCCTTTTAAAGATGCCTCAATTACAGAGATGAGGAAAACACACAAGAATCATTTAATTTACCTAAAAAGCGTGTTTTCGCCAAAATGAGTCAAATTACGTTATATAATAAGAAGTTCATAATATTGTAAACCAAGTTTAAGTATTTCTCCAGAAATAAGAATTTCGCCATATTGTCAGTAATATGAGCGTTTAACCTCATTACATTTTTCTTGTCAAAAACGTAACAATTAGACTGCAAAACCTTCATATTTCGACCGGACACCAAACCTTCTGACAACAAACGTCCTAACTCGAAATATAATGACGATTACTATGCTGAAGATCATTTTTCGATCTGAGGCTTCGTTTTCTTAAAATTCGCAAGAACGTTCATAAAAGACGCCGTGAAAATCAAAGGATGTTGATTCTTGCCAAGTTTGACTGGACGTCGATTCTTGCGAAAACTAGCGTCCATCGTGCAGATTAGAGCATCGCAAAGCGAAAAGTCAATGTGATACAACTTTTTAAAGATGACTCAATTACAGAGATGTGAAAAACACACCAAAATAACCAAATACGCCGCAAAAGCTTGTTTTCGCCAAATTTAGTCATATGACGATATATAATAAGTTCATAATATTGTAAACCAGGTTTAAGTATTCCTCCAGAATTAAGAATTTCGCCATATTGTCGGTAATATGTGCGTTTAACGTCATTACAATTTTCTCTTCATAGTCGTAAGAATTAGACTGCAAAACCTTCATATTTCGACCGGACAACAAATCTTCTGAAATCGAAAATTCTAACTCGAAATTTCATGACGATTACTATGCTGAAGATCATTTTTCGATCTGAGGCTTCGTTTTCTTATAATTCGCAAGAACGTTCATAAAACACGCCGTGAAAATCAAAGGACGTTGATTTTTGGCAATTTTGACCGGACGTCGATTCTTGCGAAAACTAGCGTCCATCGTGCAGATTAGAGCATCGCAGAGCGAAAAGTTAATGTGATACAGCCTTTTAAAGATGACTCAATTACAGAGATGTGGAAAACACACCAGAATCACCAAATACGCCTAAAAAGCTTGTTTTCGCCGAAATGAGTCATATTACGATATACAATATATTCATAATATTGTAAACCAGGTTTAAGTATTCCTCCAGAATTAAGAATTTGGACATATTATCGGTAATATAAGCGTTTAACCTCATTACATTTTTCTGGTCAAAATCGTAAGAATTAGACTGCAAAACCTTCATATTTCGACCGGACAACAAATCTTCTGAAAACTAACTTCTTAACTCGAAATTTCATGACGATTACTATGCTAAAGATCATTTTTTGATCTGACGCTTCGTTTTCTTGAATTTCGTAAGAACGTTTATAAAAGACGCCGTAAAAATCAAAGGATGTTAATTTTTTCCAATTTTGATTGGACGTCGATTCTTCAGAAAACTAGCGTCCATCGTGCGGATTAGAGCATTGCAGAGCAAAACGTCAATGCGATCCAGCCTATTAAAGATGACTCAATTACAGAGATGTGGAGAACACACCAGAATAACCAATTACGCTTTAAAAGCTTATTTTCGCCGAAATCAGTCATATGACTATGAATAATAAAATAATAATATTGTAAACCAGGTTTATGTATTCCTCCAGAAATAAAAATTTCGCCATATAGTCGGTAATTTGAGCGTTTAACGTCAATAAATTCTTCTTGTCAAAATCGTAAGAATTAGACTGCAAAACCTTCATATTTCGATCGGATACCACATCTTTTGAAAACGAACGTCATAATTCGAAATTTCATGACGATTACTATGCTGAAGTTCATTTTTGGACCTGAGGCTTCGTTTCCTTGAAATTCGCAAGAACGTTCATAAAACACGCCGTGAAAATCCAAAGATGTTGACTTTTGCCAATTTTGACCGGACGTCGATTCTTCCGAAAACTAGCGTCCATCGTGCAAATTAGAGCATCGCAGAGCGAAAAGTCAATGCGATACAGCTTTTTAAAGATGACTCAATTACAGAGATGTGGAAAACACACCAGAATCACCAAATACGTCTCAAAAGCTTGTTTACGCCGAAATTAGTCAAATGACGATATATAATAAGTTCATAATATTGTAAACCAGGATTAAGTATTCCTCCAGAATTGAGAATTTCGCCATATTGTCAGTAATATGAGCGTTTTCTCTCAATACATTTTTCTTGTCAAAATCGTAAGAATTAGACTGCAAAACCTTCATATTTCGACTGGACAACAAATCTTCTGAAATCGAACGTCCTAACTCGAAATTTCATGACGATTACTATGCTGAAGATCATTTTTCGATCTGAGGGTTCGTTTTCTTGAAATTCGCAAGAACGTTCATAAAACACGCCGTGAAAATCAAAGGATGTTGATTCTTGCCAAGTTTGACCGGACGTCGATTCTTGCGAAAACTAGCGTCCATCGTGCAGTTTAGCGCATGGCAGAGCAAAAAGTCAATGCGATACAGCCTTTTAAGGATGACTCAATTACAGAGATGTGGAAAACACACCAAAATCACCAAATACGCCTCAAAAGCTTGTTTACGCCGAAATCAGTCATATAACGATATATATTAAGTCCATAATATTGTAAGCCAGATTTAAGTATTCCTCCAGAAATAAGAATTTCGCCATATTGTCAGTAATATGAGCGTTCAACCTCATTACATTTTTCTGGTAAAAATCGTAAGAATTAGACTGCAAAACCTTCATATTTCGACCGGACAACTAATCTTCTGAATACTAACGTCGTAACTCGAAATTTCATGACGATTACTATGCTAAAGAGCATTTTTCAATCTGTGCTTCGTTTTCTTGAAATTCGCAAGAACGTTCATAAAACACGCCGTGAAAATCAGAGGATGTTGATTTTTGCCAATTTTGACCGGACGTCGATTCTTCAGAAAACTAGCGTGTTAATTCACAATTTCATGCCGATTACTTTGCTGAAGATCATATTCCGATCTGAAGCTTCGTTTTCTTGCAATTCGCGAAAACGTTCAAAATTACTCAATAAGTCAACCATAAATTCACTAACTAAACTAGCGTCCATCGTGCGGATAAGAGCATCGCAGAGCGAAAAGTCAATGCGATACACCCTTTTGAAGATGTCTCAATTACAGAGATGTGAAAAACACACCAGAATCACCAAATACGCATAAAAAGCTTATTTTCGCCACAATAAGACAAAAGACCATACATAATAAGAAGTTCATAAAATTGTGAACGAGGTTTAAGAATTCGTTCAGATTTAAGAATTTCGCCATAGTGTCGGAGATATGAGCGTTAAACGTTATTACATTTTTCTTGTCAAAATCGAGAGAATTAGACTGTAAAACCTTAATATTTCGAACGGACAACAAATCTTCTGAAAACTAAAGTCGTAACTCGAAATTTCATGACGATTACTATGCTGAAGATCATTTTTCGATCTGAGGCTTCGTTTTCTTGATATTCGCAAGAACGTTCATAAAACACGCCGTGAGAATCAAAGGATGTTGATTTTTGCCAATTTTGACCAGACGTCGATTCTTCCAAAAACTAGCGTCTATCGTGCAGATTAGAGCAACGCAAAGCAAAAAGTCAATGCGATACAGCCTTTTAAAGATGACTCAATTACAGAGATGTGGAAAACACACCAGAAACACCAAATACGCCTAAAAAGCGTGTTTTGGACAAAATGAGTCAAATGACGATATTTAATAAGACGTTTATAATATTGTATACCAGGTTTAAGTATTCCTCCAGATTTAAAAAATTCGCCATAGTGTCGGAGATATGAGCGTTTAACCTCATTACATTTCTTGTGTCAAAATCGTAAGAATTGGACTGCAAAACCTTCAAATTTCGACCGGACACCAAATCTTCTGAAAACTACAGTCCTAACTCGAAATTTCATGACGATTACTATGCTGAAGATCATTTTTCGATCTGATGCTTCGTTTTCTTGCAATTCGCGAAAACGTTCAAAAACACGCAATAAGTCACCCATAAATTCACTAATTTCACGGTGTTGTATTTACGTTTTTCGTGCTCAAAATACCAGTCGTACACGGGAAAACAAAGACCACAGTATTCTTCATTCATCGTGCAGATTAGAGCATCGCAAAGAGAAAAGTCATTGCGATACAGCCTTTTAAAGATGACTCAATTACAGAGATGTGGAAAACACACCAGAAACACCAAATACGCCTAAAAAGCGTGTTTTGGACAAAATGAGTCAAATGACGATATTTATTAAGTCGTTTATAATATTGTAAACCAGGTTTAAGTATTCCTCTAGATTTAAAAAATTCGCCATAGTGTCGGAGATATGAGCGTTTAACCTCATTACATTTCTTGTGTCAAAATCGTAAGAATTGGACTGCAAAACCTTCAAATTTCGACCGGACACCAAATCTTCTGAAAACTACCGTCCTAACTCGAAATTTCATGACGATTACTATGCTGAAGATCATTTTTCGATCTGATGCTTCGTTTTCTTGCAATTCGCGAAAACGTTCAAAAACACGCAATAAGTCACCCATAAATTCACTAATTTGACGGCGTTGTATTTACGTTTTTCGTGCTCAAAATACCAGTCGTACATGGGAAAGCAAAGACCACAGTATTCTTCATTCATCGTGCAGATTAGAGCATCGCAAAGAGAAAAGTCATTGCGATACAGCCTTTTAAAGATGACTAAATTACAGAGATGTGGAAAACTCACGAGAATAACCAATAACGCTAAAAAGCGTGTTTTCGCCAAAATGAGACATATGACGATATATAATAAGTAGTTTATAATATTGTGAACCAGGTTTAAGTATTCCTCCAGATTTAAAAAATTCGACATAGTGTCGGAGATATGAGCGTTTAACCTCATTACATTTCTTGTGTCAAAATCGTAAGAATTGGACTGCAAAACCTTCAAATTTCGACCGGACACCAAATCTTCTGAAAACTACCGTCCTAACTCGAAATTTCATGACGATTACTATGCTGAAGATCATTTTTCGATCTGATGCTTCGTTTTTTTGCAATTCGCGAAAACGTTCAAAAACAATGCAATAAGTCACCCATAAATTCACTAATTTGACGGCGTTGTATTTACGTTTTTCGTGCTCAAAATACCAGTCGTACATGGGAAAACAAAGACCACAGTATTCTTCATTCATCGTGCAGATTAGAGCATCGCAAAGAGAAAAGTCATTGCGATACAGCCTTTTAAAGATGACTAAATTACAGAGATGTGGAAAACTCACGAGAATAACCAATAACGCTAAAAAGCGTGTTTTCGCCAAAATGAGACATATGACGATATATAATAAGTAGTTTATAATATTGTGAACCAGGTTTAAGTATTCCTCCAGATTTAAAAAATTCGACATAGTGTCGGAGATATGAGCGTTTAACCTCATTACAATTTTTTCTTCAAAATCGTATGAATTGCACTGCAAAACCTTCAAATTTCGATCGCACACCAAATCTTCTGAAAACTAGCGTCCTAACTCGAAATTTCATGACGATTACTATGCTGTAGATCATTTTTCGATCTGATGCTTCGTTTTCTTGAAATTCGCGAAAACGTTCATAAAACGCCGTGAAAATCAAAGGATGTTGAATTTTTTGAATTTCGACCGGACGTCGATTTTTCCGAAAACTAGCGTTCTAAATCAAAATTTTATGCCGATTACTTTGCTGAAGATCATTTTTCGAACTGAAGCTTCGTTTTCTTGCAATTTGCGAAAAGGTTCAACAATACGCAATTTGTCACCCATAAATTCTCTAATTTGACGGCGTTGTTTTACGTTTGTCGTGCTCGCTTTTTAGGCGTATTTGGTGATTCTGGTGTGTTCTCCACATCTCTGTAATTGAGTCATCTTTAAAAGGCTGTATCGCATTTACTTTACGCTTTGCGTTGCTTTAATCTGCACGATGGATGAAGAATACTCTCGTTTTTGTTTTCCCATGTACAACTGGTACTTTGAGCATGAAAAACGTAAAAACAACGCCGTCAAAATAGAAAGCGTATGGGTGTCAAATTGCGTATTTTTGAACGTTTTCGCGAATTGCCAGAAAACGAAGCTTCAGATCGAAAAATGATCTTCAGCAAAGTAATCGGCATGAAAGTTTTAATTAGGACGGTAGATTTCGGAAGAATAGACGTCCTGTCGGAATTGGAAAAATTCAACATTGGGGGTCCATTGATTTTCACGGCGTATTTTATTAACGTTTTCACGAATTTCAAGAAAACGAAGCATCAGATCGAAAAATCATCTTCAGCATAGTAATCGCCATGACATTTTGAATTAGGACGCTAGTTTTCAGAAGATGTTGTGTCCGGTCGAAATTTGAAGGTTTTACGTACGATTTTGACAAGAAAAATGTTATGAAGTTAAACGCTCATATCTCCCGCACTATGGCGAAATTCTTAAATGTGGACGCCAGCCTGTTTCAGATTATTATGAACTTCTTATTATATATCGTCATTTTAATCAATTTTTCGAAAATACGCTTTTTAGGCGTATGGGTGATTTTGGTGTGTTTTCCACAATTCTCTAATTGAGTCATTTTTGAAAGGCTGTATCGCATTGACTTTTCGCTCTGCGATGCTCTAATCCGCACGATGGATGAAGAGTACTCACGTCTCTGTTTTACCTTGTACGACTGGTATTTTGAGCAAGAAAAACCTAAAAACAACGCCGTCAAAGTAGAGAACTAGTGGGTGTCAAATTGCGTATTTCTGAACGTTTTCGCGAATTGTGAGAAAACGAAGCTTCAGATCGAAAACTGAACTTTTGCAAAGTAATCGGCATGAAATTTTCAATGAATTTTTTCAATTTAATGAAAAATTCCTCAAAAATACGTTTTAACTTCCAAAATAGAGCAGATTTTTGTGTATCTACCATTAGAATTTTTTCGTCCTACGTCTCATTGATTCCCAGATACGGGTGTCTAAAGTTTTATACGTGTTTCCACAGTAAAAAGATCTGAAAAGCTCCTTCCCAACAGGAAATTTGACAGCGACTACAATGGTATTGAGCATTTTCCTTTATTAGGCTTTGAACTTTGAAAATTAATGGAAATTCCTCAAAAATACTTCTTGAAAAATACTTGAAACTTCGAAAACAGAGCAGATTTTTTTGTATCTACCATCAGAATTCCAGCGTCCTAGGTCTCTTAAATTGCAAATATATAAGCGTTTAATAATTTAAACATGTTTCCAAAGTATAAAAGATCTCAAAAGCTCCTTCCCAACAGGGAATTCGACGGCGATTACAATGGAATTGAGCATTTTACTTTATTAGGCATTAAAATTTGAATATTAATGAAAAATTCCTCAAAAATACGTTTGAAACTTCGAAAACAGAGCAGATTCTTGTGTATTTTCTATTAGAATTTCATCGTCGTAGGTCGGGTAAATTTTGAGATCCGGGCGGTTGATAATTTGAACATGTTTCAAAAAAAAAGATCTAAAAAGCACCTTCCCAAGAGGAAATTTAACGGCGATTACAATGGAATTGAGCATTTTCCTTTATTAGGCTTTAAAATTTGAAAATTAATAATAAAGTCGTCAAAAATACGTTTGAAACTTCGAAAACAGAGCAGATTCTTGTGTATCTACCATGAGAATTTCAGCGTCCAGGTCTCTTAGATTCCGTGATACGGGCGTTTACAGATTTAAACATGTTTCCAAAGTAAAAAAGATCTGAAAAGTTCCTTTTCAACAGGAAATTTGACGATGATTACAAAGGTATTGAGCATTTTCCTTTATTAGGCTTCAAAATTTGAAAATTAATAAACAATTCCTCAAAAATACGTTTGAAACTTCTCTTTGAAAATTAATGAAAAATTCCTCAAAAATACGTTTGAAATTTCTATAACAGAGCAGATTCTTGTGTATCTACCATGAGAATTTCATCGTCCTAGGTCTCTTAGATTCAAAGATACGGGCGTTTAAAGATTAAAGCATGCTTCCAAAGTATAAAAGATTGAAAAGCTCCTTCCCAACAGGGAATTTGACGGCGCTTATAATGGTGATGAGCTATTTCTTAATAAGGTTTTAAACTTTAAAAATTAATGGAAATTTCTCAAAAAAAAACTTTCAAACTTCGAAAACAGAGCGGATTCTTGTGTATCTACCATGAGAATTTCAGCGTCCTAGGTCTCTTAGATTCCGAGATACGGGCGTTTAAAGATTTGATCATGTTTCCAAAGTAAAAAGATCTGAAAAGCTTATTCACAACAGGAAATTTGACGGCGAGAACAATGGTATTAAGCATTTTCCTTTATTATTCTTAAAAATTTGAAAATTATTGAAAAATTCCTCAAAAATATGTTTGAAACTTCGAAAACAGAGTAGATTCTTGTGTAACTTCTATGAAAATTTCAGCGTTCTAGTTCTCTTAGATTCCGAGATACAGGCGTTTAAAGATTTAAACATGTTTCCAAAGTAAAAAAGATCTGAAAAGCTCCTTTCCAACAGGAAATTTGACGGTGATTACAATGGCAGTAAGCATTTTCCGTTATTTGGCTTTAAAATTTGAATATTAGTAAAAGATTCCTCAAAAATACGTTTGAATCTTCGAAAACAGAGCAGATTCCTGTGTATCTTCGATGAGAATTTCAGCGTCGTAGGTCTGTTAACTTTTCAGTTACGGGCGGTTGAAGATTGGACATTTTTAAAAAAAAAAATCTGAAAAGCTCCTTCCAAACACGAAATTTAACGGCGATTACAATGGAATTGAGCATTTTCCTTCATTAGGCTTTAAATTATGAAAATTATTAAAAAAGTTCTCAAGAATACGTTTGAAACTTCAAAAACAGAGCAGATTCTTGGGTATCTACCATGAGAATTTCAGCGTCCTAGGCCTCTTAGATTCCGAGATACGGGCGTTTAAAGATTTGAACATGTTTCCAAAGTAAAAAGATCTGAAAAGCTTATTCCCAACAGAATATTTGACGGCGACTACAATGGTATTGAGCATTTTCCTTTATTACGCTTTAAAATTTGAAAATTAATTAAAAATTCCTCAAAAATACGTTTGAAACTTCGAAATCAGAGCAGATTCTTCTGTATCTACCATGATAATTTCAGCGCGCTAGGGCTCTTAGATTCCGAGATACGGGTGTCTAAAGATTAAAACATGTTTCCAAAGTAAAAAAGACCTGAAAAGCTCCTTCTCAACAGGAAATTTAACGGCGATTACATTGGTATTAAGCATTTTGATTTATTAGGCTTTAAAATTTGAAAATTAAGAAAAAACGTCCTCTAAAATACGTTTGAAACTTCGAAAACAGCAGATTCTTGAGAATTTCAGCGTCCTAGGTCTCTTAGATTCCGAGATACGGGCGTTTAAAGATTTGAACATGTTTCGAAAGTAAAAAGATCTGAAAAGCTTATTCCCAACAGGATATTTGACGGCGACTACAATAGTATTGAGCATTTTCCTTTATTGCTCTTTAAAATTTGAAAATTAATGAAAAATCCCTTAAAAAATACGTTTGAAACTTCGAAAACAGAGCAGATTCTTGTGTATCTACCATGATAATTTCAGCGTCCTAGGGCTCTTCTATTCCGAGATACGTTCGTCTATACATTTAAGTATGTTTCCAACGTTAAAGAGATTGAAAAGCTCTTTCCTAAGAGGGAATTTGATGGCGCTTACAATGCTATTGAGCATTTTCCGTTATTAGGCTTTAAAATTTAAAAAATAATGAAATTCCTCAAAAATACGTTTGAAACTTCCAAAACAGAGCAGATTCTTGTGTATCTACCATGAGAATTTTAGCGTCCTAGGTCTCTTAGATTCCGAGATATGGGCGTTTAAAGATTTGAACATGTTTCCAAAGTAAAAAGATCTGAAAAGCTTATTCCCAACAGAATATTTGACGGCGACTACAATGGTATTGAGCATTTTCCTTTATTACGCTTTAAAATTTGAAAATTAATGAAAAATTCTTCACAAATATGTTCGAAACTTCGAAAACACCAGATTCTTGTGTATCTACCATGAGAATTTCAGCGTCCTAGTTCTCTTATATTCCGAGATACGGGCGTTTAAAGATTTAAACATGTTTACAAAGTAAAAAAGATCTGAAAAGCGCCTTCCCAACAAGAAATTGGACGGCGATTACAATGGTATTGAGCATTATCCTTTTTTAGGTTTCAAATTTGTAAAGTAATGAAAAATTCCTCAAAAATATGTTTGAAACTTCGAAAACAGAGCAGATTCTTGTTTATCTACCATGAGAATTTCAGCGTCCTAGGGCACTTAGATTCCAAGATACGGGCGTTTAAATATTTCAGCATGTTTCCAATGTAAAAAAGATATGAAAAGCTCCTTCCCAACAGGGAATTTGACGGCGCTTACAATGGTATTGAGCATTTTCCTTTATTAGGCTTTAAAATTTGAAAATTAATGAGTTTCCTCAAAAATACGTTTGAAACTTCGAAAACAGAACAGATTCTTGTGTATCTACCATGAGAATTTCAGCGTCTTAGAGCTCTTAGATTCCGAGATACGGGCGTTTAAAGATTTAAACATGTTTCTTAAGTAGAAAAGATCTGAAAAGCTCCTTCCTAACAGGAAATTTGACGGCGATTACAATGGTAGTGAGAATTTCCTTTAATTAGGCTTTAAAATTTGAAAATTAATGAAAAATTCCTCAAAAATACGTTTGAAACTTCGAGAACAGAGCAGATTCTTGTGTATCTACCATCCAAATTTCTGCGTCCTGGGGCTCATAGATTCCGAGATACGGGCGTCTGAAGTTTTAAAAATGTTTCCAAAGTAAAAACGATTTAAAAGCTCCTTCCCAACAGGGAATTTGAGGGCGCTAATAATGGTATTGAGCATTTTGCTTTATTAAGCTTTAAATTTTGAAAATTAATGAAAAATTCCTCAAAAATATGTTTGAAACTTCGAAAACAGAGCAGATTCTTGTTCCTCAAAATTCCTCAAAAATGCGTTTGAAACTTCGAAAACAGAGCAGATTCTTGTGTATCTACCATGAGAATTTCAGCGTCCTAGGTCTCTTAGATTCCGAGATACGGGTGTTTAAAGATTTGAACATGTTTCCAAAGTAAAAAGATCTGAAAAGCTTATTCCTAACAGGATATTTGACGGCGACTACAATAGTATTGAGCATTTTCCTTTATTACGCTTTAAAATTTGAAAATTAATGAAAAATTCCTCAAAAATGCGTTTGAAACTTCGAAAACAGAGCAGATTCTTGTGTATCTACCATGAGAATTTCAGCGTCCTAGGGCTCTTATATTCCGAGATACGGGCGTCTATACATTTAAATATGTTTCCAACGTTAAAGAGATTGAAAAGCTCTTTCCTAACAGGGAATTTGACGGCGCTTACAATGCTATTGAGCATTTTCCGTTATTAGGCTTTAAACTATAAAAATTAATGATATTCCTCAAAAACACTTTTGAAACTTCGAAAACAGAACAGATTCTTGTGTAAGATTTGAAAAGCACCTTCCCAACAGGAAATTTGACGGCGATTACAATGGTATTGAGCATTTTCCTTTATTAGGCTTTAAAATTTGAAAATTAATGAAAAAATTTAAAAAATACGTTTGAAACTTGGAAAACAGCAGATTCTTGTGTAATACCATGAGAATTTCAGCGTTGTAGGGCTCTTAGATTCCGAGATACGGGCGTTTAAAGATTGAAACTTGTTTCCTAAGTAAAAAAGATCTGAAAAGCTCCTTCCCAACAGGAAATTTGACAGCGATTACAATGGTATTGAGCATTTTCCTTTATTAGGCTTTAAACTTTGAAAATTAATGGAAATTCCTCAAAAATACGTTTGAAACTTCGAAATCAGAGCAGATTCTTGTGTATCTACCATGAGAATTTTAGCGTCCTAGGTCTCTTAAATTCCAAATATATGGGCGTTTAAAGATTTAAACATGTTTCCAAAGTATAAAAGATCTCAAAAGCTCCTTCCCAACAGGGAATTGGACGTCGATTACAATGGTATTGAGCTTTTTCCTTTATTAGGCTTTAAAATTTGAATATAAATGAAAAATTCCTCAAAAATACGTTTGAAACTTCGAAAAAGGAACAGATTCTTGTGTATCTTCTATGAGAATTTCATCGTCGTAGGTCTGTTAAATTTTGAGATACGGGCGGTTAAAGATTTCAAAGAGTTTCCAAAAAAAAAAAGATCTAAAAAGCTCCTTCCCAACAGGAAATTGAACGGCCATTACAATGGTATTGAGCATTTTCCTTTATTAGGCTTTAAAATTTGAAAAGTAATAAAAAAAGTCCTCAAAAACACGTTTGAAACTTCGAAAACAGTGCAACTTCTTGTGAATCTACCATGAGAATTTCAGCGTTCAGGTCTCTTAGATTCCGAGATACGGGCGTTTAAAGATTTAAACTTGTTTCCTAAGTAAAAAAGATCTGAAAAGCTCCTTCCTAACAGGAAATTTGACGGCGATTACAATGGTATTGTGCATTTTCTTTAATTAAGCTTTACAATTTGAAAATTAATGAAAAATTCCTTAAAAAATACGTTTGAAACTGGGAAAACTGAGCAGATTCCTGTAAATTTACTATGAGAATTTCAGCGACCCAGCTCTCTCAAATTCCGAGATACAGACGTTTAAAGATTTAAAAATGATTCCAAAGTAAAAAATATTGAAAAGCTCCTTCCCAACAGGGAATTTGACGGCGCTTACAATGGAATTGAGAATTTTTCTTTATTAGGTTTTAAAATTTGAAAATTAATGAAAAATTCCTCAAAAATACGTTTGAAACTTCGAAAACAGAGCAGATTCTTGTGAATCTACCATGAGAATTTCAGCGTTATAGGTCTCTTAGATTCCAAAATACGGGCGTTTAAAGATTTAAAAGTGTTTCCAAAGTAAAAAGATCTCAAAAGCTTATTCCCAACAGGATATTTGACGGCGACTACAATGGTATGGAGCATTTTCCTATATTAGGCTTTAAAATTTGAAAATTAATGAAAAATTTCTCAAAAATACGTTTGAAACTTGGAAAACAGCAGATTCTTGTGTAACTACCATGAGAATTTTAGCGTCCTAGGGCTCTTAGATTCCGAGATACGGGTGTTTAAAGATTTAAACATGTTTCCTGAGTAAAAAAGATCTGAAAAGCTCCTTCCCAACAGAAAATTTGACAGCGATTACAATGGTATTGAGCATTTTCCTTTATTAGTCTTTAAACTTTGAAAATTAATGGAAATTCCTTAAAAAGACGTTTGAAACTTGGAAAACAGAGCAGATTCTTGTGTATCTTTTATGACAATTTCATCGTCGTAGATCTGTTAAATTTTGAGATACGGGCGGTTGAAGATTTGAACATGTTTCAAAAAAAAAAAAGATATTAAAAGCTCCTTCCCAACAGGAAATTTAACGCCGATTACAATGGTATTGAGCATTTTCCTTTATTAGGCTTCAAAATTTGAAAATTAATAAACAATTCCTCGAAAATACGTTTGAAACTTCGAAAACAGTGCAACTTCTTTTGAATCTACCATGCAAATTTCAGCAACTTAGAGCTCTTAGATTCCGAGATACGGGCGTTTAAAGATTTAAACATATTTTCAAAGTAAAAAAGATCTGAAAATCTCCGTCCCAACAGGAAATTTAACGGCGATTACAATGGTATTGAGCATTTTCCTTTATTAGGCTTTAAGATTTTAAAATTAATGAAAAATTCCTCAAAAATACGTTTGAAACTTCAAAAACACAGCAGATTGTTGTGTATCTACCATGATAATTTCAGCGTCCTAGGGCTAATAGATTCCGAGATACGAAAGTTTAAAGATTTAAACATGTTTCCAAAGTAAAAAAGATCTGAATAGCACCTTCCCAACAGGAAAATTGACAGCGATTACAATGGTATTGAGCATTAACCTTTATTAGGCTTTAAAATTTGAAAATTAATGAAAAATTTCTTAAATATACGTTTGAAACTTCGAAAACAGTGCAGATTCTTGTGTATCTTCTATGAGAATTGCAGCGTCCTAGGTCTGTTAGATTCCGAGATACGGGCGGTTGAAGATTAAAACATGTTTCTTAAACAAAAAAGATCTGAAAAGCTCCTTCCCAATAGAAAATTTGAAGGTGATTACAATGGTATTGAGCATTTTTCTTTATTAGGCTTTAAAATTTGAAAATTATTGAAAGATTTTTCAAAAATACGTTTGAAACTTCGAAAACAGAGTAGATACTTGTGTATCTACCATGAGAATTTCAGCGTCCTAGGGCTTATAGATTCCGAGATATAAGCGTTTAAAGATTGAAACATGTTTCCAAAGTAAAAAAGATTGAAAAGCTACCTCCCAACAGGGAATTGGACGGCGATTACAACGGTATTGAGCATTTTTCTTTATTAGGGTTTAAAATTTGAAAATTATTGAAAGATTCCTCAAAAATACGTTTGAAACTTCGAAAACGGGGCAGATTCTTGTGCATCTACGATCAAAATTTCAGCGTCCTAGGTCTTTTAGATTCCGAGATACGGGCGTTTAAGGATTTGAACATGTTTCCGAAGGAAAAAGATCTGAAAAGCTTATTCCCAACAGGATATTTGATGGCGACTACAATGGTATTGAGCATTTTCCTTTATTACGCTTTAAAATTTGAAAATTAATGAAAATTCCTCAAAAATACGTTTGAAACTTCGAAAACAGAGCAGATTCTTGTGTATCCCATCTAAGGATTTGTATTTCGAAAATTCATCAAAAATTCCCGAAAAATAAGTTCACATTTTCGAAGAGAGAGCAGGTTATTGTGAATCTGCCATGCGAATTTCAGGGTCGTAGGGCCAATAGTTTAGGAGTTACAGCCTTTTAAAGTTTTAAAAGAATTCGAGGAGTTAAAGAATTCTGAAAAATTCGTTCGTATCTGGAAATTTTATGGCGATTTCAATGGTATTGAGCATTTTCCAATCTAAGGCTTTGTATTCCGAAAATTCACCAAAAATTCCCGAAAAATAATTTTAAATTTTCGAAGACAGAGCAGGTTATTGTGAATCTGCCATGCAAATTTCAGGGTCATATGGCCAATAGTTTAGGAAATACAGCCTTTTAAAGTTTCCAAAGAATTCGAGGAGTTAAAGAATTCTGGAAACTTCGTTGCTAACTGGAAATGTTATAGCGATTTTATTGGTATTAAGCATTTTCCTATCTAAAGCTTTGTATTTCGAAAATTCATCAAAAATTCCCGAAAAATAAGTTTAAGTTTTCGAAGATAAAGCAGGTTATTGTGAATCTGCCATGCAAATTTCAGGGTCGTAGGACTAATTAGGTCATACATTAGGAGTTACAGCCGTTTAAAATTTTCAATAAATTCGAGGAGTTAAAGAATTCTGAAAACTTCGTTCCTAACTGAATATTTTATGGCGATTACAATGGTATTTAGCATTTTCCCATTTAAAGCTTTGTATTTCGAAAATTTATGAAAAATTCCCGAAAAATAAGATTAAATTTTCGAAAATAGAGCAGATTATTGTGAATCTGCGATGCAAATTTCAGAGTCGTGGGGAAATTTTTTCGGACATACAGCCGCTTTAAGATAACAAAAAATTTGAGGTGTTAAAGAGTTCTGCAATCTTCGTTCATAACTGGAAATGTTATTGCGATTTCAATTGTATCAAGAATTTTTTCATCTAAGGCTTCGTATTTTGTAAATTCATCAAAATTCCCGCAAAATAAGTTTAATTTTTCGAAGATAGAGTAGATTATTGTGAATCAGCCATGCAAATTTCAGCGTCGTAGGGCTAATACTTTAAGAGATACAGCCGTTTAAAATTTTCAAAAAATTCGAGGTGTTAAGGAGTTCTGAAAACTTCGTTCCTAACTAGAAATTTTAAGGCGATTACAATTGTATTGAGCATTTTCCAATCTAAGGCTTTCTATTTCGTAAATTCATCAAAAATTCCCGAAAAATAATTTTAAATTTTCGATCATAGAGCAGATAATTGTGAATCTGCCATGGAAATTTTAGCGTCGTTGGGCCAATACTTTCAGAGATATAGCCGCTTAAAGATTTCAAAAAATTCGAGGTGTTAAAGAGTTCTGAAAACGTCGTTCCTAACTGGAAATTTTATGGCGATTTCAATGGTATTGAGCATTTTCCCATCTAAGGCTTTGTCTTTCGAAAATTCATCAAAGATTCCCGAAAAATAAGTTTAAATTTTCGAAGATAGAACAGAATATTGTGAATCTGCCATGCAAATTTCAGAGTCATATAGCCAATACTTTACGACATACAGCCGCTTGATGTTTTCCAAAAATTCAAAGAGTTAAAAAGTTTTGAAAACTTCGTTCCTAACTGGAAATTTTATGGCGATTTCAATGGTATTGAGCATTTTTCCATCTAAGGGTTTGTATTCCAAAAATTCATCAAAAATTCCCGAAAAATAAGTTTAAATTTTCGAAGATAGAGCAGATTGTGAATCTGCCATGCAAATTTCAGCGTCCTAGGGCAAATATTTTAAGAGATACAGCCGTTTAAAGATTTTAGAATGTTTGAAATGTAAAAGTTCTGTAAACTTCGTTCGTAACAGGAAGTTTTATGGCGATTATAATGGTATTGATCATTTTGCTATCTATGTCTTTGTAATTCCTAAATTCATGAAAAAAGTCTGAAAAAGTACGTTGAAAACTTCGTAGATAGAGCAGATTAGACCGTATGCGCCGGCAGAATCTGCTTCTCCGCGTGGGAAACTGCTCCATCGCCGCGCGCCATTGGAGATTTAGTATCGGATGCGAAACTGACTGCAGAGAAACTGCTTGTTTCTCAAGTTGATTAGCTTTCGTGCCAATCAGCTCAACGATGGAGCTGAGACGAGCGATGAGAGTTCTATTTACGCACGATTGAGGTTGTTATGCGTGTTTGTCTGTGGAAATTACGCTCTGAACCTTCTGACTGTTCGTACTAGTTGTGCCAGGGCTGTCTGGCATACTTTCGCAATATGGGTGGACTGTTATGGATGAAGAGATAAAGGGGAATATTTGTTGTCAGTGGAGTGCTTCAGTTTATTTGTCGGATTTCGAGGAAGGTTTGTTTTCCTATTTTTATGACGTTCAAAACATGCTAATTATGCAAAAACATTGCTTTCGTTTTGATTACTTAAAACTAAGGCATTGGTAGATTGACAAACAAAAAATGACGTCGACAAATGGACATAATAGAAACTCTCGTTTTGTACTAATGAAAAAATTGGGTCAGAGTCAGTTCAATATTGCTTCATTTCTAATTGGTGTAGTCGTTTACCTTACGTTATTTAAATTTTCTCTTTTCAAAATCAAGTCATTGAGGGATATCGTCTCTACCCACGAAAAGTGAAACACAATAAATTGTCAATTTTTTAATTATTAAAAAATATATTTAGCAATTAGAATATGGTTACTAGTAAATTTTAGTGAAGATAGTTAAATAGACAACCTGTTTACTGATTATGAGACTGCCGTTTGCCGAGAATTAAACGGATACGGTCAGAATAAAACCGTTTTCCACTCAGGTTCACCTCTTTCTTGACTGTCACTGAATGTGGCAGATGGCGAACATTATTACTCTTTGTATTGCCAGAATACACTATAAAACATTTTCAAGAACCGTCGCATGACATTCGGGACAAATAACAAAGATGAATGCAGGTAATTTTTCAAAGATTTCACACAAATGCACAACTTTGCGAAACAAGATCGCAATCCTTTATTTCACAAGTTATGTCATTCTTATAATAATTCTTTTGAACCCAATTCCTTTCAAATTTCAAAGCAATCTTCACCGTCTATAATGTGCTTGCAATAAAAATACGAGTATACATTCCGTTTCAATTAAGGATTATAAATAACATTTTCCTGAATGAAAGAATTTAGATAGAGCAAATCTTGTTTAACAATTTTTTTCGCAATATCAAAATTATAACTAATTAACTATAGCTAAATGACTTTAATTATTGTTGTTAGTATTGTAGGAAAACATTTTTGTAGACTTTACTTTAGTAAGTAAAGTTGAAGTTCTGAATGGAAACCACTCCTTTAGGTGTTCTACGGTGTGAAGGATGCCGGCCGTTCTAGAGTCAAATAACCCGTTCTTTTTTTATACGAACGTCTTCCTCGCAATTTGAACTTCGTACTCTCCGACATTTGAGTATCATGACGTGTACGTTTCACTTTTATCATGACGGCCTCTCATAGATCCTTAATGAGTACTGTTTCGTCGTACGGGCCACGTTCGTACGGTCGCCTACAAAACAGTCAGGAAGTTCGTCTCGAACGCTGTGTCCCAGTCTCGCGAAAGGCGGTCACCAGCTGCCGTCGCTCCCCCGACGCGACGCGACGCGACGGATCGTTGAAGCTTTGCTCCGCTCCGTCTGTCGATAGGGACTTCATGTTATCTTACGCACTGAGTGATCACACGCCTTTCTACCGGTGCACTGCTGTAGTCAGGTTTTTTTAATTTTCTTTACACGTGTAAGCCCCCTTACAACTGAATCAAGAATCTGTACAATGGCATCCGCATAACAAACCTATAAAATATCTAGGTCTGCCTACACCGCGCACGCGACGTCATTCATTCCATTTACTTAACCCTTAAATTAATTGAACGTGTTGTAATGTATGGAATCAATACAGACGGACAATTGTTTAAAGAAATACCCACTAACCAGTGGCGAATCCTGAACATTATTGTAAGTATACCGCACTTTATGGAAGCTACCTCTACCGTTGTGTTATTTTCAGGTGCCTATCGACCGTCCAGACGCGCATCCTCCCCTCTCCCCTCCCTATAAACATGAGAAGCCATGGTTATCGCGGCTGACTTGCGATGCCTTCCAATGCGCTAGCGAAGTTCTTCGACAGCATTAAGAACTCTTTGAAACTTCTTACTCTAATGCACTTCATAGCGCTTATGGATGCGGAAGATGACTGGTTCTCGGTAGCAATTTTTTCCCATTTGTTTCAAAATCTCAACCTTTTAGAGGATTACCAAACTTATGAAATATTTCTTATACACTTCGAAATACTGAGTATACCGACGATAGACGCGGTGTATCGGAGAATTCGACACTGCCACTAACATAAAGCTAAACGAAGTGGACATGTAACAGAAGTATAACATTCAATTAAACATATCTAAGGAAGTGCTAGATGAAAAAAATTAAAAGATTAAAAATTTGGATCAAAGACACAAAAATTATTAAAGATAAAGAGAAAGTTTTCAGTGAATAATTACAAAAATTCATAGAAGCCTAAGAATACCGCAAAAGCAGGAATGAAGCAGAAGCAAATGAGAGAACAGCCCATGGGATATCATGGGTTATGTTCACAGGCTGAGTGGAACATTACGTCTAGGGGAAGCAAGAAACTAATGAAACTTCTAATCAGAGAAGAATCGTGACCTGAATGTAATATCAACATTGAACTGCATAAAATACTATAAAAACTGTGGTACAATCCATAAATTGTAGAAACTGCTGATAAGGTACACTGCAAGGGGAGCTTACATTGGATTTGAACGTAGCCCTTAAAAATGAAAAATCTAAAATCTCGGGATTTAGATGGAATAAATTCCGAAATCATAAAATATGGAGAAATCCTTTTGGAATGTACAATACTTCGTTTTTCAACATGTGCTGTGAAAATTATAAGGTAATGTGACATACCGATATGTCACATGAAAATAAACTAACATTTATTTGTAGACTATATGGTGGAACATGCATTAGGAAATATCACGAGAGCAAGGGCTTAGCAACGACCGTGAATAAACAATGTAGTTTTTTGTTTTTTGTAAATGCATTAAGAGGTGGATGGATGCCGAAAGTAGAAAATTTGGGATTGGGCGAAGAAGTTTAGACGATCGAAAGGTCAGCTACACCAAAATATAACGATTGTATGGATTGGCTGGGTGAGAGAAGGACGGTAAAATGTTATGAAAAAAGAGGAAGGTAGTTTAATACGAAGTCTTCGAGGGTGAATAATGCAGGAAGATTTCATTCTGACCGGCATCGCGTTTCTGAACTGATCGTAGGTTCGTGAGAGGGAACGAGTATAATACAGATAGAATCGGGTTATCAGATCGTGAAATTTTAAGGACAGTAAATGATATTGCATATATTGAATGTGGAAATAATATTGATGCATAAATTTTGACTTTGTCGTGAGTGGTAATCGAGTAATAGATTTCGGGACTATGTCATAGGACGTAATCGGGACTGATAATTTTAATAGTTTGAGACCAGCTTGGATAGGGGCAGAAGAGGATTTCTTGGGACTTTGGACTACGGCAAGCTCGTAAGATATTTCGACTGAGAAGTCTACGAGGGACATCAACGAAGAATAGATAAGTTAACCGCGGTATAAAACTGTAAATTCAAAGATATCTTGATCAAAGGCATAACAGCAAATCAATTTATTAAATTCACTAAATTGTTTGCTAAAAAGGTAACAAACTTTGTTAAATTTTGTTCTTTAGAAAAGAAAGTAATCTTTCATTTAGTCAATCCAAAAAGTAATGAACTAGGAATAGAATCATTCTATTTCAGATTCCCAGCTGCGATGTATAGTCTGCGGATCCTATAATCCATTATAAAGGTAATAAGGATTATAATATATCGTGACCCGTTGACCCAGCAAGCCGGACGCTAAGATCTTTGCCAGATATTAATGTAGAGAAATTTTGTATATCTCAGTACCATATGAATGGAAAATAACATTTCAATATTTAAGAAAGAAGAATGAAGAAATCCATCCAACTACAGAGGTATCAGTATTCTGAATTCAGCATACAAACTCTACAGTAAAAAGTTAAAGAAAGGCTTGAAAGTATCGGATACAATTTTAGCAGAAGAAAAAATAGGCATCCGCAAGGGAAGATCAAGGAAGATATATTTTTGTATTAAAACGGGTAATAAGAACCGCCAGTTCGTCCGCCTATCCGTTTTGACAAACAAGAATTTGTCAAAAACGGCTTCATTTTTTCCTTTGAACTTTCTGCAGGTATAGTTATCCGTATCAATAATTAACCGAACATTTGCACCACTTAAACAGCCAGTTCCGAGGACCATTCGATGCCAAGGGCATCAGCGTACACGCGCATTATGAAATAGGAACTCTTTCCAAAATTACTACACATTTCATTTAACAGGTGAAATGCTAATTTTATGAACTGTAAGAAACTCAATCGAACTTTTGCAGATGTTAATAGAAACCTTACAACGCTGAAATAAGTACCTTTAACGTCCACGGCCGTTCATGAAATTTTTGTAACGCCACCACCATCAACAACAATTCTCTTCGCTGTATTGTAGATGCACGGATAAAACTTCCTTTTAATGCTAACACGAGATAACAGCTGCATAAAACAATTCGAATTCTCCATAATACGGTTACGAAAGCGCAAAGAAAATCAATTTCAACAGCGGTGCCCTACAATCACAAGGTAACTGCATCAAAATAAAAATAAAATAATTAAATACGGTCTAAGGCTTAGTTGACTTAAAAACGGAAATAATTTACGTCAACCTCACAATTTATTATTGCATGTCCTATGAAAATATCCTTGCTACAATGCAGACAGTCTGAGGGTGTTCAACAAACCGAAATACTTGATATGGAATAGCACAGGATATGAAATAGTTGAAACCGCAAGTTTTCGCACTTGATTGAACATACGGGGCTGTATTTGTTGAAATCTGAAACGCTTAGTTTACTAAATGCAAGAAGAAAAATAAACCCTTTCATATAAAATGTTCTACGTATTCACTAATGTTCGTAAATTTCTCAAAACCAAAGAGTTGAAAAGTTTCTCAAAATCGGAAGGGCAATATCAATAGCAGCATCATCGAAAATACAAAACAATCTAGATTTAACCAGTTGTATTTATCCATCCCTTAAAAACTAGGTTCATTACAGTCAAGTGCAGAGCCCCCTCTATAAGCAAGCATAGTAGAAGTAGGCTTGTTTGTAGCCTTTCTATAGGTAAACTTAGTGCATGTAATAACACTCTGATAATAAACCTCAGAAGGCAGTACTAAGAATAGAAAGCGTCGAGAATTGCGAATTTGAGCACGTTTTAAAAATTGCGGCCCGAGAGAATTCCGTAAACCAAGATTCATACAAAAACAGCGGTCTGAAAAGTACGAAAATGGATTTTAATATTTTATTTATAGGGTCTTGTTCATCGAGATCTTCTGTATGTATATTTGTACGTATAAGTATTGTTCAATTTATATGATTACACTATCACAATCCTTGACTGCAATTGCAGTGCTGTAGTCACATAGGCTCAAAATATTTTGAATGTTACCGAAGTGAAAGTTTCTTCAACACACGCCCCATAAATATCAAATGCAAATCCATTGCAAGGGGAGAAGCCAAAGGGCATTGCATGCACTGGCCTCATTTACCCTAACATAAACAATTACAGGAATTCAACTGAACACAAATTCCCATCAGCCATGTGGCGTTGACCGACCCTGCAAAATTGTGTTGCCACTCGACTTTTATCTCTTTTGTTATTCTCCAGTGACGAGGATAAAAACCTGATGTCCTGCGCAAAAAGTAAATAAAATGTGCATTTCTAGTTAAATTCTTGTCTACAATTAGGTCATTGGATGCACCACTCTCACATGTAAATCAACGTTCTCCACTGTGTTAGTAACCATCTATCATTTAATGGATTACTAGAATTGTTATATTCAAATAATCACTAAAATGTTATTATCGTAAGAAATTATATTCTTTCAAAGTTCAAATAACACTTCTTACAAAACTGATTATAGTTTCTAAAAGTGGACCGTCGATTATTACAAGTAGAACTTGAGACAATCCAAATGGGAAAAAACATCTTATATTCTAATGTCTTATGCCAAACAAATCTAAATGTTTGCATGGTATTATACGCGCACTTTCTTCAGCCCCGGAATATTTACCCCAACTCCTTTGCTACAATTAGTTGAATTAAGAATAAATGTTAGCGACAAGCGTTGTTGACAAAACCTAATTACCAGAAATGTACATTCCCATTTAATAGAAACTATTTTGCAAATAAAATCTAGCTACAGATAAAAAAATTCCATTCTTGTCGCGTCTAGCGAAATATGAACTCAAGAATATGTGCGCGGATAATTCTTAGCTTTTACTTTTCTCTACACCTAAATAATATTTTATCGCACTATTTAATGCATTACTTACGTACGGCTTTGAAATACTTGGCATCATTAGTCACTTTCTATGTAAGTTTGAATGCAAGAAATCTAGATATATGGTGAGGCAACTGTGGACGTAATGTCGACGCCATTAAACGTGGAAGACCTCATCTTGCGGTGGACTCACAGACACTGACCAAATGTCGTTCTACGGCCCGCCACTGAGCATGGAGCCGCTGCTGTAGCAACTGGTGTTAAGAACATAAGAAAATTACTTTTAAGAGATGGATAATTAATTGCACCTCATTTCGTCACTTTGGTTGTACTATAAACAAATTTCAACCTTTTTAACAATAATTATAATAAAATTATATTTTGATTCCCTGGAAATGTCATTTCGAATAGTTCGATGCAGGTGGATCCGGTGGACTACGAGGAAAAATAGGTGATGGGAAAGAGGGCGAATTTCGAACTCTTTCGTCGAAATACTTTGTATCTATTAAATTTAGTGCCTAAAAAATAAAATGATTGGGAAGATCGCGGTCCTATTCCCCTCACGGTTTACGGCATGTGACAGCAAGACTCCAAGAATGAGGCCTTAAAAGGTTCAGGAATTAAAATACTAAATATATTTCCATTGGAAATATTAAAATATTAAATTTATGATATGAAAAATGGCTCACAAATGTCAAACAATTCAGAGTGATAGCACATTGTCTTGTACACAAGTGTTTATTTTTAAAGCCAAAAATAAATTTAAAGTTCATTCTTAATGCCAAAATAGTTCCTCTGCTAAATTTCTTTTCAATTTGTTTCTTTGTTGATTATAATTATGATTACTTTCTCATATACGGAGTAACATACGTAGTATACAGAAAGTTGTAATGTTGCGGAAAATCGATTTGGAGAAACAGCTCCGTCCGTTCATCTGTGAACAACACTAGTGCCTGGATTATTCGTATAGGTATTCCAAAATGAATATTCCTCAGCCATTCTGGCCAGACACGGAGCTCTGCGATTTTCAAAAACGTTTTCGAAAATTACAAAAAAATATTTTAAATATTACTAAAGCTTCAATTTTTGGATGTCTTCCTCAAAATGCAATACGAAGATATCAGTCGTAAATACGGATATAGGGTTTTAAAAGCAATCATTATTTCTTCTGGAGTACGTAAAAGTCCGACGACGGAAAAAAGCCATTTTTCATGCCAGGCTATTATTTCTGTAAATTTAGGGAAAATCTATAAAATCATAGGCTGAAACATTGTTTATAGAGCATGAATTTTTAAAATCTTTCATGAAAATTTCAGCGTCGTAGGGCCAATAGTTTAGGAGATAAAGCCTAAAAAGATTTGGTGTGTTTTCAACACATGAACAAATTTCTCAATTGACAAAAGACGTGTGGAGGGAGTATTTTTCGTTCGAATAAAGTAAATAACGATGTATTCTGGAAGTTTTTAAAATTTTGAAGCATGATTTGGACATGGAATTGAGTAACAGCTTGCAGTTTAGGAGATGTAGGATTTTAAAACCAATCCTTATTTCTCCTAAAGTACGTAAATGTTCAACGACGGAGAAGAACCATTTTCTATGTGGGGCTGTGTTTTCTATAAATTTACGAAAATTGTTAGAAACCATAGGCTTAAAATTCGTTTATAGAGCATGTTAATAAAAAGCTTCCATGCAAATTTCAGCGTCGTAGGGCCAATAGTTTAGGACATACAGCCAATTACAGATTTGATGTGGTTTTAACACATGAAAAAATTTCTCGTTTGACAAAGGGCGTCTGGAGGGAGTATTTTTTTGTTCGAATAAAGCAAATGACGGTGTATTCTAATTTTTTTTTAAATTTTGAAGCAGGATTTTCCCCCTTGCATTCAGAAACGGCTTATAGTTTAAGAGATATAGCACTTTAAAACCAATTCTTAAGTCCGTAAAATTTCAACGATGTATAATTTTTTCATGTGTTGAAACCACATCCAATCTTTATATTTTTACTCTATGGTTTCATAAATGTTTTCTTAATTTACAGAAAACACAACCTTACATGGAAAATGGCTCTTTGCCCTCGTTGAACTTTTACGTACTTCGGAACAAATGAGGATTGGTTTTCAAATGCTATATCTCCTAAACTATAAGTCGTTTGTCAATTCCAGGTTGAAATTCCTGCTTTAAAATATTAAAAACTTTTAGAATACACCGTCATTTGCGTTAATCGAACCAAAAATACTCCCCCCAGACGCCTTTTGTCAATCCAGAATTTGTTTCATTTGTTGAAACCACATAATATTTTTAATTAGCAGTATCTTCTAAACTATTGGCCGTACCTTGCTGAAATCTGCCTGGAAGATTTTTCATAATATGCTCCATAAACGAATTCTAGACTATAGTTTCATAAATTTTTCCTAAATTTTCAGAAAACACAGCCTTACATGGAAAATGGCTTTTCGCTTTTGAACTTTTACGTACTTTAGAAGAAATAAGGATTGGTTTTAAAATCCAATCACCTAAACTATAAGCCGTTTCTCAATTCCAGGGGCAAAATACTGCTTCAAAATTTAAAAACTTTTAAAATGCACCGTCATTTGCTTTATTCGAACCAAAAATACTCTCCCCAGAAGCCTTTTGTCAATCCAGAAATTTTTTCATTTGTTGAAACCACATCATATATTTAATTGGCTGTATCTCCTAAACTATTTGCCCTACGACGCTGAAATTTGCATGGAAGATTTTTCAGAATATGCTCTATAAACGAATTTTTAGCCTAAGATTTTATACATTTTTGCTAAATTTACAGAAAACACAGCCTTATATGAAAAATGGCTCTTCGGCGTCGAACTTTTACGTACTTTAGAAAAAATAAGGATTGATGTTAAAATCCCATATCTCCTAAACTATAAGCCGTTTCTGAATTCAAGGGGCAAAATCCTGTTTCAAAATTTTAAAAACTTAGAATACACCGTCATTTGCTATATTCGAACCAAAAATACTCCCCCTCGAAGCCTTTTGTCAATCCAGAATTTTTTTTATGTGTTGAAACCACATCATATCTTTAATTGGCTGCATCTCCTAAACTATTTGCCCTACAACACTAAAATTTGCATTGAAGCTTTTTCATAATATGCTCTACTAACGAATTCTAGCCTATAGTTTCATAAATTTTTCCTAAATTTACAGAAAACACAACCTTACATGGAAAATTGGTCTTCCCTGTCGTTGAACTTTTACGTTATTCAGAAAATATAATGATTGGTTTTTAAATCCCATATATTCCTAACTCTGGCCCATTATCAATTCCAGAGGCTAAATCCTCCTTTAAAAATTTTAAAAACCTTCAAAATACTTCATCATTGGCTTTATTTGAACCGAAAATACTACCCCCTAACGACATTTGTCAATCCAGAAACGATTTCGTGTGTTGAAACCACATCATATTTTTAATTGGCTGTATCTCTTAAACTATTAGCCCTACTACCCTTAAATTTGCAAGGCAGAATTACAATAATCTGGTCTATTTTCGAAGTCTTCAAGTTATTTTTCTGAAATTTTTTCATGAATTTAGGAACAACAAAGCCTTAGATGGCAAAATGCTCAATACCATTGTAATCGCTATAAAATATCCACTTTGGAAGGAAGTTTTCAGAACTTTTTAACATTTCAAACATTCTGAAATATTTAACCAGTCGTATCTCCTAAACTATTAGCCCTACGACGGTAAAATTTGCATGGCAGATTCACAACAATCTGCTTCCTTTTAGGATCTCTTTCAACTTATTATTCTGGAATTTTTTCATGAATTTAGGAAATACAAAGCCTTAGATGGCAAGCTGCACAATAGCATTGTAATCGTCATACATTTTCCAGTTAGGAAGGAAGATTTCAGAACTTTCTCGCATTTCAAACATTCTGAAATCTTTAAACGACTGTATCTCCTAAACTCTTAGCCCTACGACGCTGAAATTTGCATGGCAAATTCACAAAAATTTGCTCTATTTTCGAACTCTTCAACGTATTTTTCTAGAAATTTTTAATAAATTTAAGAAATTCAAAGCCTTTGATTGCAAAATGCTAAATACCGTTGTAGTCGCTATAAAATATCCACTTAGGAAGGAAGTTTTCAGAACCATTTAACATTTCAAACATTCTGAAATATTTAAACAGCTGTATCTCCTAAACTACTAGCCCTACGACGCTGTAATTTGCATCGCAGTTTTACAATAATCTGCTCTAATTTCGAAGTCTTCAACTTATTTTTCTGGAACTGTTTCATGCATTTAGGAAATACAAAGACTTAGAAAGCAACATGCTCAATACCAATGTAATCGCCATAAAATTTCTAGTAAGGAAGGATGATTTCAGAACTTTTTAGCATTTCAAACATTCTGAAATCTTTTAACGGCTGTGTCTCCTAAACTTTTAGCCCTACCACGCTGAAATTTGCAAGGCAGATTCACAATATCTGCTCTATTTTCGAAGTCTTAAACATATTTTTCTAGAATTTTTTCATTAATTTAGGAAATACAAAGCCTTAGAAGGCAAAATGTTCAATACCATTGTAATCGATACAAAATTTCCAGTTAGGTAGGAAGTTCTCGGGACTTTTTGACATTTCAAACAATCTGAAATCTTTAAACAGCTGTATTTTCTAAACTATTAGCCCTACCACGCTGAAATTTGCATGGCAGATTCCTAATAAACTGCTCTATTTTCAAAGTCTTCAACCACTTTTTTTCTGGAATGTTTTTAATGAATTTAAAAAATGCAAAGCCTTAGATGGCAAAATGCTCAATACCATTCTAATCACCATGTAATTTCCAGTTAGAAACGGAGTTTTCAGAACTTTTTAACATTTCAAACATTCTGAAATCTTAAAACGGCTATATCTTCTAAAGTATTAGTTCTACGACGCTGAAATTTTCATGGCAGTTTCACAAAAATCTGCACTATTTTCGAAGTCTTCGACTTATTTTGCTGTAAACTTTTACTAATTTAAGACATATAAAGCCTTAGATCGCAAAATGCTAAATATCATTTTAATCGCCATAAAATTTCTAGTTAGAAAGGAAGTTCTCAGAACTTTTCAACATTTCAAACATTCTGAAATCTTCAAACGGCTGTATCTCTCAAAGTATTTGCCCTACGTCGCTGAAATTTGCATGGCAGATTCACAATAATCTGCTCTATTTTCGAAGTCTTCAACTTATTTTTCTGGAATTTTTCCACGAATTTAGGAAATACAATGCCTTAGACAACAAAATGTTTAATACCATTGTAATCGCCATAAAGTTTCCAGTTAGGAAGAAAGTTTTCAGAACTTTTTAATGAATTTTTCTTGAATTTAGGAAATATAAAGCCTTAGATGGCAAAATGCTCAATACCATTGTAATCGCCATAAAATTTCTAGTTAGGAAGGAAGTTTTTAGAACTTTTTAACATTTCAAACATTCTGAAATCTTTCAACAGCTGTATCCCCTAAACTACTAGCCTTAAGACCTTGAAATTTGCGTGGCAGATTCACAATAATCTGCTCCATTTTCGAAGTTTTAAACTTAATTTTCTGGAATTCTTTAATAAATTTACAAAATACAAACACTTAAATGGGAAAATGCTTAATACAATTGTAATCGCTATAAAGGTTTCAGTTAGGAAGGAAGTTTTCAGAACTTTTTAACGTTTCAAACTTTTTGAAATCTTTAAACGGCTTTATCTCCTAAACTATCGGCCCTACGACGCTGAAATTAACATGGCAGATTTACAATAATCTGCTATATTTTCGAAGTTTTAAACTTATTTTTCTGGAATTTTTGATGAATTTAGGGGAAAAAAACCTTAGATGGGAAAATGCTCAATACCATTGTAATCGCCATAAAATGTCCAGCTAGGAACGAAGTTTTCAGAACTTTTTAACATTTTAAACATTCTGAAATCTTTAAACGGCTGTATCTCTTAAACTATTGGCCCTACTGTTATATTTGATACGTGGCGAAATAAGTGAATAAGGAAAAAAGGTAACAATTACAATTATGAGAGTGCGGTCGCCAGCTGTTTAGAACAGCACAAATTTAACTTTTAAACAAAGCCTCGCTATGAAGCGAGGTGACCATGCATTTACCTAACGAATAATTATTCGGAGCTAACACAGGAACACTAGTAAAAGGCGCTTCCAACAATGCGCCTATACTAAAAAATTTACAGTATTACAAAATTACCTCCACAATGCCCACTTTGGGGCGAGGAAGTTGAATACCTAGATATGCAAAATTGACAAAGAAGCCGTCCTTGGTCTTCTTTCAATACAAAAAAAGTGAAATACTGAATTACAAAGAAT
The DNA here is from genome assembly GCA_011170035.1 of Teleogryllus occipitalis. Classification (NCBI taxonomy): domain Eukaryota; kingdom Metazoa; phylum Arthropoda; class Insecta; order Orthoptera; family Gryllidae; genus Teleogryllus; species Teleogryllus occipitalis. The sequence continues at coordinate 39,485 of BLKR01002818.1, forward strand.
GAGCCATTAACTATAAAAACCAGAACTTGTACGAGTGCATAAATACCAAATTGCATAAAATGGATCTGTTACCACGAGTTACAACCTTCTTACAAATTTAGAAATGAAACAAGAATACTCCGGAATGAAAGCCGGGCGAACAGAGCCCAACGCCCTGGCCTCATTACGATGATCATTGTTATGTACAAGAATGAAACAACAACAGTTCTTTCACAAAGTTTATTTCCAGAAAACCACAATCCAAATCAAAGCCGTTATACAATCCAGGTTCCAGTCCGCCAGAAGAAAAACTAACCGTAGACACAAGCACTTGATCGCAATCACGCTACTCCTAGGCACTTACTCGTCACTCTCGAACTGTTCCAACTCGCCTACCGCCCCGGGCGAGGCCCTTTAAATATGCCCCCTGAGGCATCAGGGCGAGTCTTCTACTCCCCACCTCCATGGCGGGGCAAGGAGGGGAAAGGCTCCCGCGATCGTTGGGCCGACACGGCCCGGTGACTACAGACAGACGCCGCCGCTTGACCTGCGCCTGGTGGCGTCTTCCCGAACTTGTCACTTCTCCACTGGACGTGCTCACGGCGCGACACTACCCGCGGCCACAGTGGGCCACAACCATGTTGGCCGGTACAGTGTGCCCGTACAGTGTGCCCGTTACGGGGGCACAATTGCTGTTATACACAGCACCCTCCCTTCTTATTTTCCCTGATATGGCTGGTATCTTTTGCGCAGCCTCTTGCTGCAACGTTTCGGCTCGTCCAGCTTCGGTGGCTCCATGCGCTCCTCTGGGCGCGGTTCCTGTTGCTGGTGATCCCCATTCTCCAGCTCCTGACGTGGTCGTTGAACCGAGGCGCTACGGTACGGAGTGTACCGAGACAAGGACCTGGGGCGACGACCCCTTCTGCCCCGTTCCCTCGGTTCCCGCTGTGGCGCGACGCTCCTGCTGTCTCCAGTTTCCTCCTCAGGTGCTGATAGCTCCTGTTGACTGTCGCCGGGCGCTCCTCGACGGTCTGCCTCGTAGTCCATGGGTTGAGGGCACTCTGCCGGTTCCTGCTCTTCCGGCAGGTCCGGGTGCGCCCGCTCGAACTGTGCGTCGTATTGTGGCTGCTCGAGTTGGGTGTCCTGTGGCGCCCGCTCGAACTGGGCGTCGTGTTGCGGCTGCTCAGGTGGGATGTCCTGTGACGTCTGCTCCGGCTGAGCGCCATCCGGGCACTGCCCCGTTAGGCCCGTTGGGGGCGACTCCTGTTGTGGCTGCTTTCTCTCAAACCACCCAAGGTGTCCTGGTATGTGGCGGTGTTCCTGCTGGTGCCCAGAAAACCGCCTGCTCCCCTGCAAGAAAGGAGTATCAGTTGTGTTGCTCGGAGAGACAGCTTCTGTGCCTAAATCCTCCGAGCCGTCCAGGTCCTTCACCGGGAAATGTCGGGGCCGTAACTGTTCCTGATGCCTTCTAACCTGTCTGTCTCTAGTCCTGACCGTATAGCACCTTGCTCCTTCCACTTTCACTACCGTCCCGGGGATCCAACGGGGTGAATCCTTATGTGTCTTAAGCATCACCCTAGCGCCCTCTTCGAACCTCGGTTGCTCGGTTCTGTACGTCTTTTCCCTCGGGAGAAATAGAGACAGCAACGTTCGAGGTTGTCTACCATGAAGCCTCTGCGCCGGACCAATTCCTTCTCTTCCCGGAAGAGCTCTATATGATGATAAGAGCTCCAGCACTGCTTCTTGCTGATCCCTGCCTTCAAATTTCACCTTGTTCATCGCACTTTTGAAAGTCTGCACAAAGCGCTCTGCCTCCCCTTTGGAACGCGGATGAAACGGAGGGGCCAGAATGTGCTCAATCCCGTTGGTTTGACAGAATTTCTGGAATGACTCCCCCGTGAACTGGGGTCCGTTGTCTGAGACTATTGTTGCCGGTAACCCCTCTATGGGAAATACCGACTGAAGCGCTCGAACTGTGCAATCCGCCGTGGTGCTAGTCATGCGAATTACGTAAGGGAACCCTGATGACGCATCTACTAAGATTAGCCACATACTTCCTTGGAAGGGGCCCGCGAAATCGATGTGGACTCTCTGTCAAACCTCCTGAGGCTCCGGCCATTCCTTAAAACTGCTTCCTGGACTTTTCTGGAACGCCTGGCACGGTTCACACGACCTGACCCTGGTTTATCTTTATCAATACTAGGCCAGTAACAGTATTTCCTGGCTAGCTGTTTGGTGAGGACAATTCCCCAGTGTCCCTTGTGCAAAATGCTTAGGACCCTCTGTCTCAAGCTTGCCGGGATGACCACCCTCACCTGGTCCCCGGCTTCTAACAGCAGCACTCCTGCTCTAACTTTTAACCTCTCCCTGAACTTCCAGAGTGGGTTGGACTCCAAATTATCTGCGGGACTCCTTTTACCTGACCTGATGAAAGCCCTAATGCTTGCTAGTTGAGTGTCCCGGTCGGTCTGCGTGGCTATCACTCGCTGGTCCAGGGAAAACTGAAGAACTGCTTCCTCTTGGAGCTGGTCCAGCTGCAGACATTCCAGCTCTTGTTCGTCGAACGTATTATCTGGTCCCACCGGCAGCCTGGACAGGGCATCTGCATTGCCATGTTGAGCTGTGGATCTAAACATAATACGGTAATTATAATCTGACAGGAACAAAGCCCATCTCTGCACCTTCCGCAGTGTATTATCTGGGATCCTCCTCGCCGGATGGAACAACTCCACTAGGGGCTTAAGATCGGTAACGATCAGGAACTTGTTCCCATACAAATATTCATTAAATTTACGCACACCAAATATTATCGATAGTGCCTCTTTCTCAATTTGAGCGTACCTACGCTGATGGATATTGAGCGTTTTGGACGCAAACGCGATAGGGTGTTCTTGCCCTAATTCGTCTTTCTGCGACAACACCGCTCCAATCCCGTAGTCAGACGCGTCCGTTGCCAGGATGAGTGTTCTGTCAGGGTCGAAATGCCTTAGTTTTACTGCCTCCACGAGCGCCTTTCTAATCTTTTCAAATGCTGTGTTGCAAGCTGGCGACCACAAAAAACTGGCTCCTTTCCTACGTAGAGCGTTGAGCGGTGCTGCTACCTCAGAAAAATCTTGAATGAACTTAGCATAATAATTTGCCTTGCCTAGAAATGATTGCAGCTGCTTAATGTCCCTAGGTGGAGGAAGATTCACAATGGCTTCTACATTGGCTTGCGTTGGCCTAATACCCTCTTTATCTATCATGTGACCTAGATAAGTTATGCAGGGCTTAAAAAACTCACATTTTTTTAGTTTTGCTTTTAAACTAGCCGCCTGCAGCCTTCCCAATACGTTCCTTAGGTTCTGAATATGCTCCTTATTTGTCCTACCTGTTACTACAATATCATCGAGATAGTTCGTGCTTCCAGGCACTCCCGCTATTAATTGCTCCAAGTATCTTTGAAAAATCGGGGCTGCTGATGCTACCCCGAACGGCAGTCTCTCATACTGGAACAAACCTAACGGCGTATTCACTGTCAGAAATTGCTTAGATTCCTCGTCTAATGGGAGCTGTAGGTAGGCATCTCGAAGATCTATTTTAGAAAAATATTTACCCCCAGCTAACTTTTGGAATAATTCTTCTGGACGAGGAATAGGATATTTTTCAATTTCGAGCTGTGCATTCACCGTGGATTTAAAGTCCCCACACAAACGGATAGTCCCGTCTACTTTCTTCACCACTACCAACGGCGTAGCCCAAACACTAGTTTTTACTGGCGTAATAATACCAAGCTTTTGCAGTCTTACCAATTCGCTTTTCACCTGCTCCCGCAGTGCCAGAGGAACGGGCCGCGCTTTGCAGTACCGAGGAACTGCGCCATCTTTCAGCTGGATGTGGGCTTCCCAATCGCTGGCTTTCCCGAGACCATCCTGGAACAAATTCTCAAAATCCTTGCCCAAAATTTCAATTTCGCCGAAAGGCACCGTTTCGGACACTAAATTTACCCGGTCCTCAATCTTGAAATTGAAAGCACAAAACACGTCCATTCCCATCACATTAGTCGTGTCTTCCCTATTCCCCACTGTGATAGTTCCTTCGCGGTGCACTCCCTTATAACCAATCACTGTTCGAAAAATCCCTTTAACGTCAATTTTGTCCTTGCCAAAAGAACACAGGTTTAGATTAGCCCTACTGCACTGTGGCGCCCCTAATCTACGATATGTTCGCGAATTAATTAAAGTGACTGGTGAACCAGTGTCTACCTGGAATTTCATGTTCTCGCCTGCTACCTCCAAATCCACGAATACTTTGTTTTCATTTCCACTGCTGATCACGTCATTCACTAAATTCATCTCCATTCTTTCTTTGTCTTCCTTCGTACCTGGAGCTCCTCTTGATTTCTTCCGACACACCGACTGAATGTGACCCGTTACTCCACAGAAATAACACTTCGCATTTCTGAATTTACACTTCTCTCTACTATGTGACACTCCACAGAATCTGCACGACTTTAAGTCTGGCTTCCGCGGGCTCTTTGCTTTCTGCTGTGATTCCCTATTACCGTCTGTATTCCTTGAAAACAGCATCACTTCCATAGGATCTGTTATTTGCTTCGCTGCTCTACTGGTGATTTCGAAAGTTGTAGCTATTTTTTGGACCTCGGCCAGGGAAGGATCCTCCAGCTGCAAAGCTTCCATTCTTACCTTGTCTTCTGGGGTATGTTGCACTATCATATCTCTGATCAATGATTCTGCGTAGGATAAACCACAAACACACTTGAAAGCACAGTCCCTTGTTAAACCTGTCAACTCCGTCACCCACTCTTTGTGCGAGTCCCCCGGCTTGATTCTACTTTTGAAAAAACTATACCTTGCTGCCACCACATGAGGTTTCCGTTCAAAGTGTGAAGACAGTTTCTCCATTAATTGCAGGAACTCCACTTCCTCTACTCGTTTCAATGGAAAAAGTTTCTGTAACAGTTCATATAACTCACTCCCTGAGATACTCAAAAAGAAAGCTCTTTTGTTTACATCATCTGTGACCCCATGATATAAAAAATGCTGGTTCAATCTGGCATGGTATGACGCCCATACATCTTTATCCGGCTCAAATTTCGGAAACCTAGGTGCCGAATGCGATCTTGGTTGCTGCTCTGGTCGTGCGGTCAACAATGCTCTTATTGCCTCTAACAACACCTGATTCTGCTCTTGTTGTTGCCGCTGCTGCTGCTGCTGTTGCTCCAAAATGTGTTTTAGCACTTCTTCCATTGCTTGCTTTACCCTCGTCGCCAATTAGAACTGTTATGTCCAAGAATGAAACAACAACAGTTCTTTCACAAAGTTTATTTCCAGAAAACCACAATCCAAATCAAAGCCGTTATACAATCCAGGTTCCAGTCCGCCAGAAGAAAAACTAACCGTAGACACAAGCACTTGATCGCAATCACACTACTACTAGGCACTTACTCATCACTCTCGAACTGTTCCAACACTGCCTACCGCCCCGGGCGAGGCCCTTTAAATATGCCCCCTGAGGCATCAGTGCGAGTCTTCTACTCCCCACCTCCAGGGCGGAGCAAGGAGGGGAAAGGCTCCTGCGATCGTTGGGCCGACACGGCCCGGTGACCACAGACAGACGCCGCCGCTCGACCTGCGCCTGGTGGCGTCTTCCCGAACTTCTCACTTGCCTACTGGTCGTGCCCACGGCGCGACACTACCCGCGGCCACAGTGGGCCACAACCATGTTGGCCGGTACAGTGTGCCCGTACAGTGTGTCCGTTACGTGGGCACAATTGCTGTTATACACAGCAATCATAACCGTGACGAAAGGCGGTGGCCTATCCACGTCGGCGTCGCAGAGCCAGACACCAGCCGGCTTCGTGCCCGAGCGACAAGGTGATCGCTCACGGGGCGAAATATGACGCAGCTTTAATATAGGTCACAGCCGAATGCTGTATGAGCCTCGCCGACGTCTTCGAAAAAGCTCCAAATTGTCGAATGCGGCTAGACGCCGTCTTACTCCCGGCAGGAGCGAAAAAACTGCAACGTTAACTATCACATAAGTCATGTAAAGTGTCAAAACTAGCTCTCCATAACAATTAGGAGGCCAGCATACATACGAACTGCTTCAAAAGCTGCAAATACAAAACAAGAGCGAAATACAGAGTAAACCTGCTTCGGACCATTAGCAAATTTACAAAACCATATTAAACAACAAACATTTCAAAAACAAGATCCAATTTCATGTTGCAAAACACATATTCCTAAAAACTTTAAACTATTATGCACTCATACATATTTACAATAGTACAATACGGTTCTGAAGGAACCGGGCCTTTCATAAAAACACCATAAATTGCTCATTAAAATGCAAAAAAAGCATGCACCAGACATGCTATGAAGTGAGTATATGTGCGAGACAATTGATAAGACTTTTTAAAACAGGTAGTAGCGTTAAAATTTGACTAAAGGCTAAAAGTGGCGAAAGGCTCTGCGCGCGAGGAGCGCACGTCTTTTATACCAGCCCCTGAAGGGGTGACACTGTAGTGGTAAAGAGGGGGTAGCGGGGAAATATCGATATAAACAGAGAAGTATAGAACTCTTTGCCCAAGAGGTTTACACCTTTATGCCTGAGAGAGTAGGCAACACGCACAACATGCAGGCGATGGTGGCGGCGTCTAGTAGAGATGCCAGAACTCACACCAATAATTTTTTGTTTTGCCATAAAAACCTTAATTTTAAGGCTACAAGGGCAAACGAGGTGTCTATACAACCCTAAATTTACTCTAAATTGCGGATTTTGTTGTTAGAATCCGCTATAACCAGTAGTTTTCTTATACAAGTAATAAATAAAAACCTGTTTTGAAAACTATGAAAAGTTTTACATATAATGTCAATTTTTTTTCAGAGCTCAATAAACCAAAAAATAAGATCTTACTAACAAATTCTTAGGTTTTTGGAACCTTCTCATGGCCATGAGATCACAGTTTCATTTTTACAAGTTACCATTTTTGAGAAAATTGAAGATAAAAATTACCCATATACTAGCATACTTAATCTAATTACAGAACAAGAGCTTACAAACTATGGATATAAAATCTTCTCAGTAGGACTTCTCAGATGATTGTTGGCTTCTGATAGATGTTTCAGCACCAATATTCAACACTTGCGATCACTTAAATTTCCAAATTTAACATGCTGGGGGGGGGGGAACTGAAGTGCAGAACAAAGTATTTTACCAAAACTACTATGGAATGCGCTCACTCGAACTCGCTTACAGAAAACTGCGTGTAGAGGGAGGCGGCACTCGACATAGGTTATCAGCATCTTCTGCCAAAGGTAGAGGGAAGATCTTCGGCAAGGTACGAGTAATAACACCTTGCGAAGTCTTCAATTTTACAATCCGAACGCGATAATCGCGTCCAGGAAGAATCTCCAGCACCTTCCCCAGAGGCCAGATAAGAGGTGGAAGGCCGTCTGCTCGTATTATCACTAGCTGCCCAATTTTCAGGTCGGGGTTGCGCCACTTGGCCCTGGCCTGCAGCTGGTTAAGGTATTCAGAACTCCACCGCTTCCAGAACAAGGTCTTTTGTGCCTGTATGGCCTGGAACACATGTAAAGATTTAGTAATAGTCGGTGGAGCGGGAGGCAGAGCTAAGGTATTAAGCTGCCTGCCAAGCAAAAAATGAGCAGAAGTGAGGGTTTCTATTGAGTCTAAGTCATCGAAAATTGAGCATAGCGGTTTAGAATTTAGTATAGCCTCTATTTCTGTCAAAAGAGTAGAAAATTTCTCGACTGATAAAATTTTCATTTGAATCGACTTATGTTGTAAAGCCTTAACATTTTTAACCATTCTTTCCCAAACGCCTCCATGGTGAGGATAATAAGGTGGAATAAATTTCCATTCTATTCTATTGTCGGTCAAAAAGTTAATCCATTCCGCGGGGACACCTTTCGTTTCCTTTCCCATCCATTCTGCCATCTTTCTTTGAGCACCTTTAAATGTTTCGGCATTATCGCTATATAGAACACATGGTTTTCCTCGCCTAGCTATGAAACGCCGAAGTGCCAATAGAAAAGCGTCGGAAGTTGCCGACGCGACGTGTTCTAGATGAATGGCACGAGTAGCCATACAGGTAAGAACCAAGATGTAGGATTTCTCTGTATGCTGTTTATTAGCAGATGCTGTACAGAGAAAAGGACCAGCATAATCAAGACCCGTATGCAAGAATGGCAAGGACGCTTCAACCCGACATGATGGAAGCGGGGCCATAATCTGCTCATCTGGCGTAGGCCTGGCTTTAAAACAAACAATGCGCCTACGGACAACGCTTTTGACAGCACGGAGTCCTTTCAAAAGCCAGAACCTAGAACGCAAAAGAGAAAGCAACGCTGTAGACCCTAAGTGGGAATTCTTCTCATGAACGAATTTAATGATTAACTTAGAAACAAAGTGACCAAACGGAAGAATGATGGGATGTTTTTGATCAAATTCTAAATTAGAATTTTGCAGTCGACCTCCTACTCTTAACAATCCATATTCGTCTACGAATGAATTAAGACAAAGCAAGGGGCTTTTTACAGAAAGATGTTGATTGACAATTAATAGCTCAATTTCGACGGAAAAACATTCAGATTGTACACATTTTATAATTTTGATTTCACCTAAATTTATTTCGGGAGCCGTGAGACAGGTTTCCCCTGATTTGTGCGCCTTTTTTATACTTTGCCGGCAATTATTGGCAAATCTAGTAATCCAACCGACAACGCGCAAAAGTTTGTTATAATTACAATACCTAGTTAACAAAGCATTCGGTGGAACAGGAGCGTTGAACGGTGAAGCATGAACTAAGGCGACAGCGAATGATTCATCAACTGGCTGTTGAGGCCACGAATTACGAGGTAATAACAAAAAGTCTGGGCCATGCCATGAATGATTGTTGATTAATTTTTTTGGGAACATGCCTCTCGAGGCCACGTCGGCAGGATTTTCCTTTGTGGGTACATGAAGCCATTTAAAGTTTTTGGTTAACGTTTGTATTTTTATGACTCGATTTGCCACGTAAGGAATCCAGTTAGCAGGTGGTTTTGAAATCCAGTGCAACACCACCTGTGCGTCGGACCAGAAAAATACGTCCGAGTAATCGATGGAGCTAATTCTAATAATTTTATCCGCGAGTGTTGCACCCAACAGAGCGGCGCAGAGTTCGAGTCTAGGAATAGTCACGGAATTTTTCACCGGAGCGACTTTAGTTTTAGAAGCGATTAAAGAGGAGAAATCATTAGAAACTAAATAAACTGCGGCCGCATAAGCGGAAGAGCTCGCACCACAAAAAACATGTAGTTCATTTAAATTTCGTAACACAGGCACGTGTCTCTGAATGACGAAATTGTTTAACAAAAAGAGATTAGTAAAGAAATTCGACCAGGTTGTCATCAGCTCTGCTGGCACCTGATCATCCCAGCCTATTTTTAACTTCCATAATTGCTGCATTAATACCTTTGCTTTAACGATGCAAGGACTGAGCAAACCCAATGGATCAAATAATTTACATTTCCGAGAGAATAGAACGTTTAGTAACGGGAATCGGAGATTCGCACGTAGAGAAAATTAGCTTATCTGTCTCTGAATCCCACAAGAGGCCTAGTGTTTTTGTAACCTCTTTATCTGTAAGTTGAACAGGTTCATTAGATGTCGAGACCTTAAGATTTTTTAATATTTCATGCGAGTTAGAACGCCACTTAGCAAGTGGAAAACATCCTTCACTTAATAATTGAATTAACTCGCTGAGAGTCTCAATAGCGAAATTCTCATCAGAGCAGCTAAACACCAAATCATCTACGTAAAAGTTATTCCTTATCAGCCGAGAAGCACGGGGGAATTCATTTTCATTTTCTACTGCTAACTACAGCAAGGCCCGCGTAGCGAGGAAAGCAGAACTAGTGAGGCCATAAGTCACCGTTTTTAATTTATACGCCTGCGCCGGAGTGGTCCGGTCAAAGCGCCACAAAATGCGCTGAAGGTCTCTTTGTTCCTGGGAAACTAGTACTTGGCGATAGAACTTTTCAATATCCGCGCAAAATGCCAATTTCCCGAATCGAAAGTTTACCAACAATGAAAATAAATCAGGTTGAACAACCGGAACTGAAGGCATTAAATTATTTATACATACTCCCGGGCGATTACAAAAAGAGCCATCAAAAACAATTCTGATCTTTCCATCTTTAAAAACGGGATGGTGAATTAGATAATTAACTTGGCCACCATCGGAATATTGATCGAAAGCGAGCTCCATATGATCTAATTGGATATACTCTTGCATGAATTCAAAATATTGTTCTTTTAAGTGAGCATTATTCTGAAACCGAGCTTCAATGGCAAAGAATCTATTCATCGCATTTTTGCGAGACGGCGGCATGCCGAACTCGTGTTCTAAAAGCGGATAATTAACGATAAACTTTCCGTCAGAATTACGCGAGAAAGAGTTCAAGAAAATATTCTCACAAAAATCATCGTTCCTTGAAGGAGTTTCGTTGCCAGAAATTTCCTCGGCCTCCCAAAATTTCTCGAAATTAAGTTGCTCAGTAGAAAAATTGCAAAGACTGGATCTGGCTAAGAACAAGTTTTTCATAGTGCCAGTTACAAAATATCCGAATGCAGTTTCTTTCAGAGTTAAATTCAAAGACTTAGTGCGCGGGATTTTCACCTTGCGCGATCTTAAGCAATTCCAGAAAATATCGGCGCCTAAAAGAATATCAACTGTTGCCGCTACGTGAAATTGAGAATCTGCAAGTTTCACATTTTTCGGAATTTTCAAGCCAGTAAGATCAAAGGATTAAGTAAGAATATTAGATGTGATATTCTCTACCACGAGTGCATTTAAACTGAAACTAAAACTGCTAACAACGGAGGTTATGCACAAGCAAACTGAATTAAGCGATTTGGAAATAGTGCCGCCGACTCCGGTAATACGAATTGAAGTGGTCTTAGGGTGCAATTTCAATTTTTTACAGCCGAATTAGTAAATAAAGAATGCGTACTGCCGTTATCGAGAAGTGCTCTAAATTTGACAAAATTTGTTTTCCGCGTTCTTGACTAACACGCCAACAGTAGACAGCGCGGTTTTCGAGGCGAAATTTTGATTTACGTGAGCGCTCACGGTTTCGCACTCTGCAGCTTCGGAGCACTCGTCGCTTACAATCGCAGTTTGTTCCACATTGACGCTGAAATTTGCGGGCAGATTTACAATAATCTCCCCTATTTTCCAAGTTTAAACTTAATTTTCGGAAATATTTTCATGAATTTAGAAAATACAAACCCTTAAATGAGAAAACGCTCAAAAAAATTGTAATCGCCATAAAAGTTTCAGTAAGGAAGGATCTTTTCAGAACTTTTTAACATTTCAAACATTCTGAAATCTTTAAACCGCTGTATCTCGTAAACTATTGGCCCTACGACACTAACATTTGCATGGCAGATTCACAAAAATCTGCTCTATTTTCGAAGTTTTAAACTTATTTTTCTGGAATTTTTGATGAATTTAGAAAATACAAAGCCTTAGATGTGAAAATGCTCAATACCATTTTAATCGCCATAATGTTTCCAGTTAGGAAGGAAGTTTTCAGAACTTTTTAACATTTCAAACATTCTGAAATCTTTAAACGGCTTTATCTCCTAAGCTATTGGCCCTACGACGCTGAAATTTGCATGGAAGAATCAAAATATTCTGCTCTATTTTTAAAGTTTTAAACTTAATTCTTATTATTTCATTCTTAATTTATTAATTAATTTATTTATTAATTCTTATTTAAAACTTAATTCTTAAATTTTTAATGAATTTACAAAATACAATCCCTTAAATGGGAAAGTTTTAAACCCTATTTTTGGGTATTTTTTTAATAAATTTAGAAAATGGAAACCCTTAAATGGAAAAATGTTCAATACAATTGGAATCGCCATAAAAGTTTCAGTAAGGAAGAAAGTTTTCAGAACTTTTTACAATTCAAACATTCTGAAATCTTTAAATGGCTGTATCTCGTAAACTATTAGCCCTTCGACGCTGAAATTTGCGCGGCAGATTCACAATAATCTTCTCTATTTTCGAGGTTTTAAACTTAATTTCCGGGAATTTTTTCATTAATTTAATAAATAAAAACCCTTAAATTTAAAAATACTTAATACAATTGCAATCGCCAAAAAAGTTTCAGTTAGAAAGAAAGATTTCAGATTTTTTAACATTTCAAACATCCTGAAATATTTTAAATGCCGTATCTCCAAAACTATTAGCCCTACGACACTGAAATTTGCGTTGCAGATTCACAATAATCTGCTCTATTTTCAAAATTTTCAACTTAATTTTCGGGAATTTTTTCAATTATTTAGAAAATACAAAGCCTTAAATGGGAAAATGCTCAATACAATTGTAATCGCCATGAAAGTTTCAGTTAGGAAGGAAGTTTTCAGAACTTGTTAACATTTCAAATATTCTGAAATATTTAAACGGCTGTATCTCCTAAATTATATGCCCTACGACGCTGAAATTTTCATGGCAGATTCACAATAATCTGCCCTATTTTCGAAGTTTTAAACTTATTTTTCTGGAATTTTTTATAAATTTAGAAAATACGAAGCCTTAGATGTGAAAATTATTAATACCATTGTAATCGCCATAAAAATTTCCAGTTAGAAAGGAAGTTTTCAGAACTTATTAAAATGCCATACATTCCGAAATCTTAAAACGGCTGTATCTCCTAAACTATTGGCCCTACGACGCTAACATTTGCATGTCAGATTCACAAAAATCTGCTCTATTTTCGAAGTTTTAAACTTATTTTTCTGGAATTTTTGATGAATTTAGAAAATACAAAGCCTCCGATGTGAAAATGCTCAATACCATTGTAATCGCCATTAAATTTCTGGCTAGGAAGGATGTTTTCAGATCTTTTTAACATTTCAAACATTCTAAAATTTTTAAACGGCTGTATCTCTTAAACCATTGGCTCTACGACGCTGAAATTTGCATGGCAGATTCACAATAATCTGCTCTATTTGAGAAGTTTAGAACTTGTTTTTTTGCAATTTTTGATGAATTTAGTAAATACAAAGCTTTAGATGTGAAAATGCTCAATATCATTTTAATCGCCATAGTGTTTCCAGTTAGGAAGGAAGTTTTCAAAACTTTTTAACATTTCAAACATTCTAAAATCTTTAAAGGGCCGTATCTCCTCAACTATTAGCCCTAGGACGCTGAAATGTGCATGGCAGATTCAAATTAATCTGCTATATCTTTGAAAATTTAAACTTATTTTTCGGGAATTGTTGATGAATTTTCGAAATACAAAGCCTTAGATGGAAAAATGCTCAATACCATTAAAATCGCCATAAAATTACCAGTTAGGAATAAAGTTTTCAGAACACCTCGAATTTTTTTGAAATCATTAAACGGCTGTATCTCCGAAAGTATTAGCCCTACGTCGCAGAAATTTGCATGGTAGATACACAAGAATCTGCTCTCTTTTCGAAGTTTCAAACGTTTTTTTAGTAATTTTTCTATAATTTTAAAAATTTGAAGCCTAATAAAGGTAAATGCTCAATACTATTGTAAACGCCGCCAAATTTCCTGTTCAGGAGGACCTTTTTATAGATTTGTAACTTTTGAAGCATTTTGAAAATTTTATACGCCTATAACCCAGGAAATATGAGCCGTAGGACGTTGAAATTTGCATGGTTGATACACAAGAATCTGCTCTGTTTTCGAAGTTTCAAACGTATTTTTTAGGATTTTTCATTAATTTTCATATTTTATAGCCTAATAAAGGAAAATGCTAAATACCATTGTAAACGCCGTCAAATTTCCTGTTCAGGACGACCTTAGTACCTTTTGAAGCATTTTGAAATCTTTAAACGCCTATAACTCGGGAACTACGAGCCGTAGCACGCTTAAATTTGCATGGTAGATACACAAGAACCTGCTCTGTTTTCGTAGTTTCTAACGTATTCTTGAGAAATATTTCATTAATTTTCAAAATGTAAAGCCTAATAAAGGAAAATGCCAATACCATTGTAATCGCCGTCATATTTCCTGTTAGGAAGGAGCTTTTCAGATCCTTTTTCCTTTGGAAACATGTTTAAATCTTTAAACGCCCGTATCTCGGAATCTAAGAGACCTAGGACGCTTAAATTTGCATGGTAGATACACAAGAATCTCCTCTGTTTTCGAAGTTTCAAACGTATTTTTTGAGAATTTTTTTATTAATTCTCAAATTTTAAAGCCTAATAAAGGAAAATGCTCGATACCATTGTAATCGCCGTCAAATTTCCTGTTGGGAAGGAGGTTTTCAGATCTTTTTTACTTTGAAAACATTTTTAAATCTTTAAACGCCCGTATCTCGAAATCTAAGAAATCTAAGAAATCTAAGAAATTTGCAAGAAAAATTATCAAGGATCTGGTCTGTTTTTGAAGTTTCTAACGTATTTATGAGGAATTTTCTATAAATTTTTCAAATTTTAAACCTTAATAATGAAAAATGCTCAATACCATTGTAATCGCCGTAAAATTTTCTGTTGGGAAGAAGGTTTTCAGATCTATTTTACTGTGGAAACATGTTTAAATTTTCAATCATCCGTATCTCGGAATCTAAGAGTTCGAAGACGCTTAAATTTGCATGGTAGGTACACAAGAATCTGCCCGTTTTCGAAGTTTCTAAAGTATTTTTGAGGAATTTTTCATTAATTTTTAATTTTAAAGCCTAATAAAGGAAAATGCCAATTCCATTGTAATCGCCGTCAAATTTCCTGTTGGGAAGGAGCTTTTCAATCTTTTTTACTTTGGAAACAGGTTTAAATCTTAAAACGCCCGTACCTCGGAATCCAATAGACATAGGACGCTGAATTTTGCATGGTATCAATTTGAGAATTAATGAAAAATTCCTCAAAAATACCTTAGAAACTTCAAAACAAGACCAGATGCTTGTTAACCTACCAAGCAAATTTCAGCGTCCTAGGTCTCTTAGATTCCGAGATACGGGCGTTTAAAGATTCGAACATGTTTCCAAAGTAAAATAGATCTGAAAACTCGTTTCCAACTGGAAATTTGACGGCGATTACAATGGTATTGAGGATTTTCCTTTATTAGGCTTTAAAATTTGAAAATTAATGAAAAATTCCTAAAAAAATAAGTTTTAATCCTCGAAAACAGAGCAGATTCTTTTGTATCTTTCATGCAAATTTCCGCGTCCTAGGTCTCTTAGATCCCGAGATACGAACGTTTAAAGATTTAAACATCTTTCCAAAGGAAAAATGATCTGAAAAGCTCCTTCCCAAAAGGGAATTTGACGGCGATTACAATGGTATTGATGATTATTCTTTACTAGGCTTTAAAATTTGAAAATAAATGAAAAATTCCTCATAAATACGTTTAAAACTTCGAATACAGAGCAGATCCTTTTTAATCTTCCATTCAAATTTCAGCGTCCTAGGTTTCTTAGATTCCAAAATACGGGCGTTTAAAAACTTAAAAATGTTTCAAAAGTAAAAATGATCTGAAAAGCTCTTTCCCAACAACAAATTTGACAGCCATCTAAAGTTAGCAGCGCCCAGAAACGAATCTCTACCAAACTATATCCAAAATTAACGGCTAATTAAATGCTAATTAAGTGCTCTATTCCCGAATTTTCCGCTCCTATAGTTTTCGCAAAATCGTGGGCGCTGCTAGCTTTAGACTAAAGTTAGGAGCGCCCAGAAACGAATCTCTTCCAAACTATAACCAAAATTTACGGCTAATTAAATGCTAATTAAGTGCTCTATTCCCGAATTTTCCGCTCCTATAGTTTTCCCAAAATCGTGGGCCCAAGAAAAAAAAATCAACATTAGTTCTATCTCCTTCCAAATCAGAGCAATTTCTAATTCATTCTCTACGCAATTTGAAATTAATACTCACGGCAAAAATGTCCCCTAAATAAATACTAAAAATATTCTATAATCAAAAAATTTGCCGCTCACCGGCTAGTCTGAATAAAATGGGTTCAAATCCCAAAAATGACCCTCGCCCGAACGCTGTGCGCAAGAAAGAAAGACGCTCCTTCCAAGCCAGCGCAATTTATAATTCATACTTTACGCCAAAATGTGCCATAAACAAATACTAAATATAATCTATAATAAAAAAATTTGCTGCTCACCCCTTAGTTTGAATAACATGGGTTCGAATTCCAAAAATGACCCTCAGCCGAACGATGTGCGCAAGGAAGAATGCCGCTCCTTCCAAGCCAGCGCAATTTATAATTCATACATTACGCCAAAATGTGCCCTAAACAAATACTAAATATAATCTATAATAAAAAAATTTGCCGCTCACCTGTTAGTTTGAATAACATGGGTTCGAATTCCAAAAATGACCCTCAGCCGAACGATGTGCGCAAGGAAGAGTGCCACTCCTTCCAAGCCAGCGCAATTTATAATTCATACATTACGCCAAAATGTGCCCTAAACAAATACTAAATATAATCTATAATAAAAAAATTTGCCGCTCACCTGTTAGTTTGAATAACATGGGTTCGAATTCCAAATATGACCCTCAGCCGAACGATGTGCGCAAGGAAGAGTGCAGCTCCTTCCAAGCCAGCGCAATTTATAATTCATACATTACGCCAAAATGTGCCCTAAACAAATACTAAATATAATCTATAATAAAAAAATTTGCCGCTCACTTGTTAATTTGAATAACATGGGTTCGAATTCCAAAATCTAACCTCAGCCGAACGATGTGCGCAAGGAAGAGTGCCGCTCCTTCCAAGCCAGCGCAATTTATAATTCATACATTACGCCAAAATGTGCCCTAAACAAATACTAAATATAATCTACAATAAAAGAATTTGCCGCTCACCTGTTAGTTTGAATAACATGGGTTCGAATTCCAAAAATGAGCCTCAGCCGAACGATGTGCGCAAGGAAGAGTGCCGCTCCTTCCAAGCCAGCGCAATTTATAATTCATACATTACGCCAAACTTTGCCCTAAACAAATACTAAATATAATCTATAATAAAAAAAATTGCCGCACACCTGTTAGGTAGAATAACATGGGTTTGAATTCCAAAAATGATCCTCAGCCGAACGATGTGCGCAAGGAAGAGTGCCACTCCTTCCAAGCCAGCGCAATTTATATTTCATACATTACGCCAAAATGTGCCCTAAACAAATACTAAATATAATCTATAATAAAAGAATTTGCCGCTCACCTGTTAGTTTGAATAACATGGGTTCGAATTCCAAAAATGAGCCTCAGCCGAACGATGTGCGCAAGGAAGAGTGCCGCTCCTTCCAAGCCAGCGCAATTTATATTTCATACATTACGCCAAAATGTGCCCTAAACAAATACTAAATATAATCTATAATAAAAAAATTTGCCGCTCAACTGCTAATTTGAATAACATGGGTTCGAATTCCAAAAATGACCCTCAGCCGAACGATGTGCGCAAGGAAGAGTGCCGCTCCTTCCAAGCCAGCGCAATTTATAATTCATACATTACGCCAAAATGTGCCCTAAACAAATACTAAATATAATCTATAATAAAAAAATTTGCCGCTCACCTGTTAGTTTGAATAACATGGGTTCGAATTCCAAAAATGACCCTCAGCCAAACGATGTGCGCAAGGTAGAGTGCCGCTTCTTCCAAGCCAGCGCAATTTATAATTCATACATTACGCCAAAATGTGCCCTAAACAAATATAAATATAATCTATTATAAAAAAATTTGCCGCTTACCTGTTAGTTTGAATAACATGGGTTCGAATTCCAAAAATGACCTTCAGCCGAACGATGTGCGCAAGGAAGAGTGCCGCTACTTCCAAGCCAGCGCAATTTATAATTCATACATTACGCCAAAATGTGCCCTAACCAAATACTAAATATAATCTATAATAAAAAAATTTGCCGCTCACCTGTTAGTTTGAATAACATGGGTTCGAATTCCAAAAATGACCCTCAGCCGAACGATGTGCGCAAGGAAGAGTGCCACTCCTTCCAAGCCAGCGCAATTTATAATTCATACATTACGCCAAAATGTGCCCTAAACAAATACTAAATATAATCTATAATAAAAGAATTTGCCGCTCACCTGTTAGTTTGAATAACATGGGTTCGAATTCCAAAAATGACCCTCAGCCGAACGATGTGCGCAAGGAAGAGTGCCACTCCTTCCAAGCCAGCGCAATTTATAATTCATACATTACGCCAAAATGTGCCCTAAACAAATACTAAATATAATCTATAATAAAAAAATTTGCCGCTCACCTGTTAGTTTGTATAACATGGGTTCGAATTCCAAAAATGAGCCTTTGCCGAACGCTGTGCGCAAGGAACAGTGACGCTCCTTCCAAGCCAGCGCAATTTATAATTCATACTCTACACCAAAATGTGCCCTATACAAATACTAAATATAATCTATAATAAAAAATTTGCCGCTCACCTGTTAGTTTGAATAACATGGGTTCGAATTCGAAAAAGGAGCCTTTGCCGAACGCTGTGCGCAAGGAAGAGTGACGCTCCTTCCAAGCCAGCGCAATTTATAATTCATACATTACGCGAAAATTTGCCCTAAACAAATACTAAATATAATCTATAACAAAGGAATTTGCCGCTCACCTGTTAGTTTTAATAACATGGGTTCGAATTCCAAAAATGAGCCTTTGCCGAACGATGTGCGCAAGGAAGAGGGCCTCTCCTTCCAAGCCAGCGCAATTTATAATTCATACATTACTTGAAAATTTGCCCTAAACAAATACTAAATATAATCTATAACAAAAGAATTTGCCGCTCACCTGTTAGTTTGAATAACATGGGTTCGAATTCCAAAAATGAGCCTCAGCCGAACGATGTGCGCAAGGAAGAGTGCCGCTCCTTCCAAGCCAGCGCAATTTATAATTCATACATTACGCGAAATTTTTCCCTAAACAAATACTAAATATAAGCTATAACAAAAGAATTTGCCGCTCACCTGTTAGTTTGAATAACATGGGTTCGAATTCCAAAAATGACCCTCAGCCGAACGATGTGCGCAAGGAAGAGTGCCGCTCCTTCCGAGCCAGCGCAATTTTTAATTCATACATTACGCCAAAATGTGCCCTAAACAAATACTAAATATTATCTATAATAAGAAAATTTGCCGCTCACCTGTTAGATTGAATAACATGGGTTCGAATTCCAAAAATGAGCCGTTGCCGAACGCTGTGCGCAAGGAAGAGTGCCACTCCTTCCAAGCCAGCGCAATTTATAATTCATACATTACGCCAAAATGTGCCTTAAACAAATACTAAATATAATCTATTATAAAAGAATTTTCCGCTCACCCCTTAGTTTGAATAACATGGGTTCGAATTCCAAATAAAAAACCTTCGCCAAACGCTGTGCGCAAGCAAGAGTGACGCTCCTTCCTAGCCAGCGCAATTTATAATTCATACTCTACACCAAAATGTGCCCTAAACAAATACTAAATATAATCTATAATAAAAGAATTTGCCGCTCACCACTTAGTTTGGATAACATGGGTTCGAATTCCAAAAATGAGCCTTTGCCAAACGCTGTGCGCAAGAAAGAGTGACGCTCCTTCCAAGCCAGCGCAATTTATAATTCATGCTCTACACCAAAATGTGCCCTAAACAAATACTAAATATAATCTATAATAAAAAAATTTGCCGCTCACCTGTTAGTTTTTATAACATGGGTTCGAATTCCAAGAATGACCCTTTGCCGAACGCTGTGCGCAAGGAAGAGTGACGCTCCTTCCAAGCCAACGCAATTTATAATTCATATTTACGCCAAAATGTGACCTAAACAAATACTAAATATAATCTATAATAAAAGAATTTTCCACTCACCCCTTAGTTTGAATAACATGGGTTCGAATTCCAAAAAAAAACCATCGCCAAA
Source organism: Teleogryllus occipitalis (assembly GCA_011170035.1). Taxonomy (NCBI): domain Eukaryota; kingdom Metazoa; phylum Arthropoda; class Insecta; order Orthoptera; family Gryllidae; genus Teleogryllus; species Teleogryllus occipitalis. Next base: position 59,367 of record BLKR01002818.1, read on the forward strand.
CGCTGTGCGCAAGCAAGAGTGACGCTTCTTCCTAGCCAGCGCAATTTATAATTCATACTCTACACCAAAATGTGCCCTAAACAAATACTAAATATATTCTATAATAAAAGAATTTGCTGCTCACCCCTTAGTTTGGATAACATGGGTTCGAATTCCAAAAATGAGCCTTTGCCAAACGCTGTGCGCAAGGAAGAGTGACGCTCCTTCCAAGCCAGCCCAATTTGTAATTCGTACTCTACACCAAAATGTGCCCTAAACAAATACTAAATATAATTAATAATAAAAAAATTTGCCGCTCACCTGTTAGTTTGTATAACATGGGTTCGAATTACAAAAATGAGCCTTTGCCGAACGCTGTGCGCAAGGAAGAGTGACGCTCCTTCCAAGCCAGCGCAATTTATTATTCATACTCTACACCAAAATGTGCCCTAAACAAATACTAAATATAATCTATAATAAAAAAATTTGCCGCTCTCCTGTTAGTTTGAATAACATGGGTTCGAATTCCAAAAATGAGCCTTTGCCGAACGCTGTGCGCAAGGAAGAGTGACGCTCCTTCCAAGCCAGCGCAATTTATAATTCATACTCTACACCAAAATGTGCCCTAAACAAATACTAAATATAATCTATAATAAAAAATATTGCCGTTCACCTGTGGGTTTGAATAACGTGTGTTCGAATCTCAAAAATGACCCTCGGCCGAACGCTGTGTGCAAGGAAGTGTGACGCTTCTTTTTAAGCTAGCGCAATTATTAATTAATACTGTACGCTAAAATGTGCCCTAACCCAATACTATACGTAATCTGTAATATAAGAATTTGCCGCTGACCGTTTAGTTTGAATACCGTTTAGCATGAAGTCATCTAATGTTAGCGTCGCCCAAAAACGGATATTTACCAAACTACAAGTATATCCAAAATTACCGGCTAATTAAATGTTAATTAAGTGCTTTATTTCCGATTTTTCCGCTCCTGTAGTTTTCCCAAAATCCTGGGCGCTGCTAGCTTTAGACTAAAATTCATCTCAAATTCAATTCAAAATAATGAAACCACAGCCATTATTTAGGAATAATTTAAGGGTCTAGGGGGAAAATTACTCTCTATTTATTTTCCAAAATTCTGGGCTGGACAAAGAGAAACAATTAATATTCGTTCTTATGGGCGAAAAAACATTAAAACCCTAAAACAAGAGAAAAATTTGAAAACCTACCCAAACAATAACATCAATAACGGCTCTAGGAAAAAAATTACTCCCGTATTTATATTCTAAAATTCAGGGCAGTACAAAGAGAAACAGTTAACATTGATTCTTACGGGAGAATAACCAAAACTTAAAAAACCTCAGACAAAATTTGAAACCCTCCCCAAACATTAACAAGAATTAACGGCTCTCGGGAAAATAGTACTCCGGCATTTATATTCCAAAATTCAGGGCTTTACACAGAGAAACCGTTAACATTGGTTCTTATGGGCGAAAAGCATTAAAATTAAAAAAAACAAAGAAAAAATTTGAAACCCTACCCAAACAGTAACATGAATTAACATTAATTAAATAATTACTCCCGCATTTATCTGAAATCCATGGCTGTAGAAAAAGAAAAATTAAACTTTGGTTCTTACGGGTGAAAAACATAATACTTAAAAAACCGGAGAAGTTTGAAACTCTATCCAAACACTAACATGTATTAACGACTCTAGAAAAAAAATTACTCTCACATTTATATTCCAAAATTCAGGGCTGTTCAGCGAGAAACAATTAACATTGGTTCTAATGGGCGAAAAAATATTAAAATTAAAAAATCAAAGAAAAATTTTGAAGCCCTACCCAAACATTAACATAAATTAACGGCTCTAGGAAAAATGTTTCTCCCGATTTATATTCCTAAATTCAGGTCTGTACAAGGGGAAACAATTAACACTGGTTCTTATTGGAGAAAAAACATTAACATTAAGAAACCATAGAAAATATTTGAAATTCTACCCAAAAATTAACAATAATTAAAGGCCTTAGAAATAATGTACTCCTGCATTTATATTCTAAAATTAGGGCTGTACAAAGAGAAACGATAATGTAATAATAATTATTTATTGAAAATTTATACAGGCCTCACCTATTACAGTTACCTAGAGTAGGTACGGCCACTTACAGAGCAATTCTCACAATCATCTCCGGTTGGCAAACAATGTCAATAAAACAATTTAAAAAAAACAAACAGTTTTTCAATCTAACCTTGACTATAAAGAGAAGATAGTGAATTGCAAGACTGATATTCATACGAAACATTGTTACAAAAATACAATTATAAATTACTTGAACAATGTCATTTGAGATTTTAACCTCCAAATTATCCAGTGATGGCTTAAAAACATTTTTACAATTTCGTGAAACGCCAATAAATGTTTTAACAACTTTAATTTGTCGCAAAGAAAGATATCATTACTTTAGGTCATGATTAAATAATAAAATTAATCAATGTAGTAAACAATCTAAAATTGGAAGAAAGGCAAGCTACAATAACAATATTTATCTCAAACTAAATTAAGAAGAATGTTACATGGTCAATGGACAATTTCATTGAACTACACTCCTTCAGACTGAACCTGTGAATTCAATATCTTCAAATATAACTAAATATATCTATCAAGTAAATTGTGCATTAACACAATGCTCACCATGAAAAGTCATCATCATCCACTTTAACGTATGTTTCACTTCTAACTCCTCAAAATTTCAGCACATCTTAAGAACACATAAATAACGGTGGACGACTGAAGTTCTCAATTATTTGGCATTCACCTGTTTTATTTTTACAAAACTTAAAATATTGTCAACTCAAAATCATTAATAAAATCTTTTCATAATTTGACACATGATCAAACAGTGTTATTTTTCCATTATTATCACCAAATACTTGGAAAAAGATTAGAAATCCACTCCTTAATAAAGATAAAGTGAGCTTTCTTATTTAAAATTAGACAGACGTCTGAAGCTTCACAAAATTACAACCATCTTATACATTATCACTCATTCTATTTGCCTTCAATTCACACAGATAAACAATTAACATTGGTTCTTATGGGCGAAAAAACATTAAAGTTAAAAAAACACACAAAAAATTTGAAACCCCCCTAACTCCCTAACTTTAACAATAATTAAGGGCTCTAGGTAAAAAATTACTTCAGAATTTATGTTCCAAAATTCAGGGCTGTACAAAGAGAAGCAATTAGCAATTTAATAATAATAATAATAATAATAATAATAATAATAATAATAATAATAATACGTTATTGAAACTTTACACAGGCCTCACCTATTACAGTTGCCGACAGTAGGTGCGGCCTTTTACAGAGCAATTCCCACAACTACCTCTGGTTGGCAGACAATGCCAATGAAATAATAAAGAAACAAGCAAACAGTAATTCAAACTAACGATGACTATAAAGAGAAGATAATAAATTGCAAGACTGAGATTCATAAGCAATAATATGTACAAAAATACAATAATAAATTATTAGAACAATCTCTTTTCAGGTTTTAACCTCCGTATTATCCATTTTTACAACTTCGTGAAACACCATAAGATGTTTTAACAACTTTGATTTCGTCACAATCAAGTTATGATGACTTTAGGTCGTGATTAAATAATAAAAATTAATCAACGTAGAAAACAATCTAAAAAGGGAAGAAAGTCACCTTTGACCAGCTGAAACAGTCAAGCTACAATAACAATATTTATCTCAAATTAAATTAAGAAGAATGTTACATGGTCAATGGACATCTTCATTGAACTACACTCCTTCAAACTGAACCTGTGAATTCAATATCTTCAAATAGAACTGAATATATCTATCAAGTAAAGTGTGCATAAACACCATGCTCACAAACAACAATTCTAAATTATACACATTACAAAAACAAAGAGATAAATATAAAAATAAATATATGAAAAACACACAATATGTTTTGGTACATCTATTACTTTATTTATATTGTATTTACACTGTAACATTTATTTCAACAAATTTTCCCTTGCAAAAACAAGTAATGCTGGCCTTATTAATAATGAATTTTGACGAGGAATTACTTTCGTTTGCAAATCGTCACATTCAATCCATGTGCTGTTGCTTTGAGGGCAAAGGGCGACATAGTGCCCCATGACGTCTTCCGATGTCTGAGTAAATTGTAATTGGTCGGATGTAATTAACTACTCCAATTAATCCATACAATTCATTATTGAATAGAATTTTTCTTGGAATCTCATCCAGTCTAACTTTTGAACGCTCCACTGAGTCGTGGATGTCAATGTAGACAATTGTACCTAAAAGAAATAAACTTACATAATTATAATATAATTTAGCATAATTATAATATAATTGGATAATTGTTGAATATCTACTTCTAATCCAGTGTCTGAAAAATATTATGAGTTAATCATGTCCTGATGTTAAGGAAAAAGATGTTGAGTTTATCAATTGTATTCTAGAATGTACAGTAAAGATATTTGCTCAAAATTGATTTTCGGATAGGCTAGGATAGTGCAATAATGTATGATACACTATTCTCGTACTGTAAGCGACGAGTCATGCAAACTTCCTAAGTCAAACATTTGAAAAGTCAAAGCCATATACTCATTACGGACGCATCAATGCGCGTATCGGCTGAGTTAGTTCAGAGCCAGCTTTGCTGCTGTCTCTGCAACGGCTGTGAACGGGATTGCTTTCCGGATGAGGCGATGCCCCGCTGGGGGCAGGAGTCCGTACGGGGAATTCCCCCGAAAAGCAAAACTTTCAGGTCGACGGCGGATCTCACCCTCCGGTGGGTGGAGGATAACGCCATCGGAACACATGCACAACATTAACAGGGCTAATGACCACAGGTGCTGTAGTGCCCGGAAACATCATTCAGTAAGTTAAAATAGTGCGCGTAAATATTTGCGCATCTCCTTTTCCAATCTTGCCTACCAAACAGTAAATTATTTGTTTGTTTGTTTTTCAGAAGAGTATTAATATTTCGGAAATATTGATACTAAGTGTTTTTTTGTCGAATGTTTGGGAAGAAACCAATGAATGCACGAAGGCATATGTAAACACTCAGCCAACTTTAATTGGCCTAACTTTTAATTTCTCTCTGGCTGCAGTAAAGTTATTTACTTTACAAGTAAGTACAAGTTATTTGTCTCGTGAATAAACAACTAACTCAAGCATTATGACCTATTGCCCAAATGAAATGTACGTTTTGTCTTAACCGATCGCCTTTTGAGATTGTTGACACTTTTTGCATTACTAGTGTAAATGCGTAATAATTAGTGTAATAGCGATGACTACGAATGTTTGCTTTGGCGATAGCAATCGCGGGGTATGATACATTGCACTGAGCTGTCATCCTTTCAGAAAATGGATGAAGCGTAATGGAAATAAAGGCAATTGAAGAAAATCCCGAAAGCATGCTAAGAAGAAGAAGAAGGAAGAGGAGAAGAAGAGAGTAATTGAAATTTATGTTGTTATGTTTGTTATATTGTTTACCAAACAGTCACTAGGAATCTTTGTTACATTGGATATTAGTCATTTTATCCTCTCTGAACGCGTATGTAACCAACATGAAATGGCGATCGGATTAGTTAAACTATTTTGTATCATGCTCCTTAAATACACCTATTAAAATAATTGTTATATATTTCAGTACATTTCTATCTTATTTATAGCCATTTCAAGTTAATATTGGTAAAATTGTTACTCACCAGCTTCTTCAAATTTCGTCCTGTAAATACCAGGACATTCATAATGAGGAATGTCATTTTTTGTTTGCCTACGGCATATTGATTCACTGGTAGAGGTGTAAGTTTTCAGAATGTCATTTAACCTTTCATTTATTACATCTGCAAGAGAAACACTAATTTTTGCGATGCTTTTCTTTATAGTAGGACAACCTTCACTGCATGTAGATGATTCTTTGTATGTTGGATACGCAGTCATCAGTAGTCCAACTAAATGCGATATTGATGCATTGCAATCCACAAAAACTGAATTGTTATTTTCTGTAATGCGGTAGGTCTCCGTCGAGGGTGAAAAAATTTCTATGTACAGATTGGCGCGTAATCTATAGGTATGAGATGTTATTTCATTTTCCATAATAGTTTGAACCAAAATGAAAAAATTATTGACATATTTCGACATTACTTCTCTTAATTTAGAATTTTGTGTTGAAGCAAAAACCATAATCTCAATCAATGAATCAAGAGAACATGTCCAATTCAAAGTGTAGTACTTGCTATTAATTTTAATGGCACTTAGTTCTGACCTGGATCCATTCCTAATAATGGGTATCTTCAAATGCTTTTTGAACTTCATTGCATTAGATAGTTCCACTTCATTATTTAAATATAAAGCTTTCTTTTTCGCCTTTTTTTGCACAGCTAAGCCTCTCCAATTTTCTATTTCATTGCTAGCTTTAATATTTTGGCCATTATTTGAGTGATAGCATTTAAAGCAAATACGTTTTTCTCCAAATCCTTCTTCTTCATTTTCGAGACTGTAAGAGCAATCGAATATAATGTGCACCGGGCTTAAACAAATTATACATTTGTGAATGTTCGTCGGAAGATCTCCATTTTTACATGCGGGGCACATTTTTTCCAATTGAGAGGCTTCAGGCTCGTTTCTTGTAGACATTGATGTTATGGACCTGTTGCATGCTACTGGGTCCGCAGTGTTTTCAATGATGCTGTTTTCCATTACATTAATAGCATCTTGGTGAGAATCTCTGAGTTTCTTCTGTAAGTGTTTCGCCTCAATCAGCTTCATTTTACCTTTCAAATAATTAGTGAACTCTTTCACAAATTCATCGACCCTCTGTTTTCCCGTCATTTTGCTTTTTAACTTCAAAATGTGGTGTTTTATTTTGCCGAATTCATTTTCCACAGAGGCACTTGAGGCTGGAATACTTCCATAGCCAAATTGATCCCTGAAAGCACATGTCCAAAGTGGAAAAGTTAGCATGTCTTTCAAAAGTTTTTCACAAAATGTGGGTAGATAAAAAGGGTTGACATTGGAACCCTCTTGCAATAAATTAAGAGCTTCTCTATTAATATCCGCAGCCCACTGGCTCCACCGATTTAGTCCTGAATGATTTACAACATTTTCTGAATCATTCTCATCTAGTGGACAATGTTGCTCATTTTGACATATGTCATCAAGAATATTGTCAATTGAATCTTTACTTGTAATAAAGTTCATCAGTACATCTTTGTGAACTTCTGCAGCAGTTTTCTCTGTCGGGTTGCTTAGAAGAAAACCACTTGTTTCGCTTCTAGCAACAACAACAATGGATAGAACTATCTTTCTGACGGTATCCACATCACGAGAAAGGATTAACTTCCCAATAACTGCAAGGAAAAATTTCTTAACTAAACGTGGTTGTTTTCTCAAAAAATTGGCATATATTTTTAAAAAATGTGCTACATCTATTCTTATATAACATCTTGGAATTTTGTCAAAAAAACAATCGGCATATTCTTCTATGGTTAAGCACCCGGTGAAGCATCGCACTAAGGCCGTTAGAAGTGCTCTGGATGCGTCTGTCACCGTTTCCTTTGGAGGTGGCGCGCCCGAGGGAACCCACAGGTTTAACCAAAATAAAATTGTCGATGTATTTTGCTTTTCTGAAAGCATTTGCGTAACAGGAAATTGACCTTCCGAAGTTCTAATTACTGCTATATACAAAAAAATGTGGGAACTCAGTGTTCCGTCAATTCTAACGATTTTTTTCACTAACCCTCCTGTTGCATCAACATATAAGCAAGCGGATTGCTCCTTAGCATATACCTTGTAAATGTTTTTCTGATAGTTTGTATCAAAATACACAAAAAATGGAACTACACCAATGTTGTGAATTACAGTGGCTTTATCTTGATTTTGCATCATCTGCAGAGCTTGAATCGGATCTTTGTGCAAGTGTTGCGAGTCCACATATTCTTTGGAAATGACATGCAACACACTTGCATTCGGCAATATTGCAGGTTCTGGATCTCCCAAGTGCATTAATTCATTTGCCATATCTGCGCGAAGACGTTCTGCAGAAGTTGTGATGAGTTGTTCTGCAATTTCCTTTCTTCGCGGTTGACGGACGGGTCGTTTTCCACATACATCTGTTCCAAACCGAATACTGGTTTGAAACTCTACATTATTTCCATTGCTGTTTAAGCGGATGTAGAGTTGACTTCCGCATTTGCATGAACCTGTTATGAGAAATAATATAAAGAATATTAAGTATCATCATCTTGTAAAATAAAACAATTAATTGCAATCACACTGTCAGTCTTGTGATGTGAAAAGAACAAAACATCTAAGTAAAAGGATAGTAGTAGTAAGTGGCAAAAGGTAAAAAAATATTTTCACAGTTTATATGCTGGTTTTGTACCATTGTACAAATATACATTTCACAGTATATTTGAACGTTGTAAACAAGTTCAATAAATATATCGATATTAAATAATTTCAACCGGTAGGCTATCTAACATATTTTCTAGAGTGTCCAAGTCTTTTAAAATCTTGGAAATGAATATTCATAATATTTAATTACATTGAAATTTAATTTATCGTGTATGTAGTGTAGAGAACTTTACGTGTTCAAGCCAACATCAATCTCAAAATGTCTACAAAATGAACGATATCAAGGAAAACTGAACACACTGTAATAGCATATTTTGAACTTTCATAATAATTGGATTTTTATAGAATTCTCCTTAGGTTTGTATCGAGTATTTCTACAAAAGTTAAGAAAGCATGATTCTCTTCCAGTTTTCTATCTTAAATTTATTTTCTTCATAGGTAGGTACCACTCTCCATTCTGTGAGTGCGGGGAAGAAACATTTGTTCCCAACCAGTAGAACGTCAATAATTCAGATTAATTGTGTCCAAACCTCTTCCGATGTTAAAAACGTCTGGAGTTTCAAAATTAACCAATAAAAGGACCGGTAGACATCTTGAACTTAAAAAAAACTTTCTAAAATCGTAATTCACTGAGATTGTTATGAGAGAATAATGAAAACCCATAATGACATCACATTTTACCGATTTTATTTATAAAAAATACTGCCAACTATAGTAGATTACTATGTGCATTATTGCATAAACAGACTGTCTTCTTGTTCATTGTTCCCGCAAATTCTCTGGAAAATCGAGTTTACTTAGTCATTATTCAGGTGTTCAACCGATGATCCACTTTTGATTGGAAAATTTCTTCAATATTCACTGCATACGTAAGTTTAATTTTACAGCGTTAGTATTTTGTTTCACAAACTTTTATTGTATTGCATGTGTAATTCACGTGTGGAAATGCACTGCAATTCATCAAATAGTCGTTCGTGATAATTTTAATAAGTCCATTCAATATATTTTGTAGCTACGTTTTAAATATTTTTTTCAATCATTTTCATAAAATTAATGAATCAATTTGGCATTTTTATTAAAATACGTAGTACATATTATTTGCACATGTTTTTGTGATCCCTTATTTCGCTAGACACAAAAGGAATGGCATCCGTACATTCAGTGCAGCAAAATGTTTAAAAATACTACATAAATTTCAAAATTTGTCTCATTTTTGTTGCTAATCTCTGTTCATCCAATCCCAATATCCATTTTCTACTAACTTAATATAAAGTTAGCCCGGCAATTATAAGAAAGCAAGATATTACAGAGATGAATGAAAACCTTTTACCTGGGAAATTGACGCTTTTTGATGCTAATTAGTTGCCCCAGCACATTATTCCTTGGTCTCTCTTACCGAAAATACGGAAATTGTTACTACACTCACTCGAATTATAGATCCATCCACTTTCAAGGACGTGAAAACATTAGTATCTTCAATAGCAATCACCATTTATATTTCTTGTAATTTATTGTGCGGGAAACAGTCGTCAATGTACTGTTATAAAAAGCATACCATTTTCTATAGTATGCTATAGTATACTGTGCCCAGTGACGTACGTACAGAAGTGCCGTGATTACAAAAATTCCTATCTTACAACATTTAAAGTACAACGCGAACGTGCAAGTATACAGCAAACGTGAATCTTGGCATTAGATTTATCAACAGTACTTGTTAGAATCGAAAGTGTTAGTATTTAATAGTATCATAACGGACATTTTTAACGAGCATGCTTCTTGGAAAACTTCCCGTACCACGCGGCCTGCCACTCCATGCATTGCAAATGAGTTAAAAATTCTTTTGAAAGATAGGAACTCTGCGTAGAACAGTTTTGAATCTATTAAAACCTAGGAAAATGAACAGGTGTACAAAAGTTTTAAAAATTTTGTAAAGCAACAAATCAGAAAAGGCTAAGATTCATTCGTCATGTCGTTCATATAATATATCAGTTATTCTATCGTAATATTTTCCAAGCGAACTATAGTACGAAGGGAGAATGGAACACCCTGAAAAACTTACGATTTTGAAATATACAGTACCGGCAATGCATAAGCGACTCTGACAATTCTATCGCCACGTGCTGTGGCACGACATGTGACCTGTTCTGAAGCAATCAGCTTGCGAGGATTTGTTTACTTTCTTACAGCCTGGGTTGAGTGTTGCCGCTCATCTGACACGCACAAAGTCTCGAAAAAATCTGAGCGTATAATAGTATCTTCGTGCAATTTTTGTTTTTCTTTCCATCAGAATCGAATCATATTACGTTGGACTTTGCTTGTACGTCATTTTCAAAATAGAGTAGATGAACGTCAGAGACATGGTAAATGTACTTAAATTGTTTCAAGAAATTTAATTACAACTATGTACGCTACTTTTACAAACTGTTCCACTTGAAATGTTTTAAATCCCACAATTTTAAAATGCATCTTTCCGAAATAGTTGAATACTAGCTGAATGTGGCGTCGCCGACGCTTTAAACTTTCTTCAGCATTTCGCATTTCGCTTTCTTCGCATTTCAAACATTAAAACTTCGTTGGCGCGAAACAGAAGCTAGTCAAAGGTAGTTACTTTCATAGTCGAGAACTCATGATCAGCTTTATTACCATTACATATAGAAATGGCTGAGGCATGTCCAGGTCCTTTCAAGGAGGCACCTAAAAGTCCTATCAAGTGTCCCTGTTGTTGTCTACCCAGAGCGATGATCTGGTCGCACACGTAGCAAGTTTGACGTTGATTTTCCAGAGGTTAGAATTATTGTAAATACTCTAGTGCCCGACTTAGTAACTAATACCCCCACTCTGCCCGCATTTCCTTCAACCATCGTTCAAAAAAATTGGGGGAATAATACCTATTACAAAACTTACAAATTCTGAAAATAAAATGAACAAATGAATTCATTATAATACCAATTGCAGAAGGAAAGAGAAAAACTTTTAGTTCATTGTCTCGCTGTCAAAGCCTCGCCTCACGAATAACGTAGTTTGCAGGGTGAGCGTTGCTAGATAACGAAAAGGGAAGATGAAACTTGCCTCATACAGTAAGTTCAAGCGCAGCAAATTCTTCAAATTTTGACACATATTTAGATGCTTCTTTGATATTAAAAAAATATCCTAATTATTTTCTTCAACCAAACAGCGACTACAAATCTAAAATGGAGAGTGTGAAAGTCAAATACCACTGTCGTTTTCATTTGAGCACGTATTTGAATTTTTAACATCCAAGGTTTTATTCTATAAAAACTATTGAATGTACGACATATGTTACATGTATGGTTTTTGACATATCACTACATACTGCAAGCTTTTATGAACGCATAGGGACACAGTGTGTCTATATCTATTATACAGCCCATTTGTACATAAAACTGAAAAACCGAGAGCGATCGAAATCAATGTCAAAATTTTTTGCAAAACTTATCATTAGTATATAATTAATTCGAAATTGTTTATGACACTTTTCTTGAGTATAAAATTATAATGCAATAATTACTTTGAAACACTGTCCTAAACATAATATCTAAGCTAAAAGTGTTGAAATTGATGGTTTGAGGTCGATGTAATTCAATCACTTTTTTCAACGATTGGAGCTTTTTGGCGGCATTTTCAAAGTTGTGAACCAACTGTACTCCTTTCTACAAAGTATGTTTACATAGCCATATATACATACAGAGAGAGAGAGAGAGAGAGAGAGAGAGAGAGAGAGAGAGAGAGAAAGAGTGAGAGACAGGCAGACAGAGAGGAGAGACTCCGGTGATAATGAACTCGGATATAGTGAACTTAAGTCACTGGTCCCGTTTCACTTACATTACAAATAATATGAAAAAAATGAAAAAATATTGCGGGTTAAAGATCATATTCGAAGAAGTTTCCCCTGAGGTGAAGGTAGGGGCATGGAATCGGAACCTTACTGATGAGGGATGACCTTGCGCCACTGTTTCCCTGCAGAAACAAATGGCGTGGGCTGCAACCGGGGGCGGCGACGCGCGATTCAGTTTCTATCTTGGTGTTACTAGATATTCCGCGCGATAATGCGCACTGAGTTCTACGAAGGCGACAGGAAGCAGGCGACTGCCACATCCTGACGATATCCACCATGCCGCACGGTAAAGCGATCAGTTTCATTAGTGGTTTGCGCCATGTCGCAACCGAAAGCATCTCGTATGTTATTACTTATTAAGGAAGTAAATGGGCCTTTGGAAAGTGGGACGGTGTTCCAACAGTGCAAGAGACATTGAAGGCTGTCAAAACTGCATTAAGATACTTGGACTAATAAAAAAGTATGAAGCAAACAATTGAAATTAATTGATTTTTAAGGGCATTTAAATATATTTAAATTTTCAGTTCTTGCTGTTAATGAATTTTCCTCTAGCTCTATATTAATAAAATAAATAGTGATGGAGAAATACTGTTTAATTTGGACATCGGATATAGGGAACCAAAAATGTTAGTCCCCAGAAGTTCACTATAACCGGAGTCGACTCTGTGTGTGTGTGTGTGTGTGTGTGTGTGTGTGTACACGGTATTCGGGGAGGAAACGTCGAAACTTTGCTAATATCCTCTAAAGGCAATTTCAAACACATTTTGTCTAATAAACTACATGGATATTCGGAATGGTTTAGCCGCCATGAGCACTCAAAAGTTGGTTTAAAAACATGCTTTCTAGGCAAAAATTTGCGTTGTAGAAGCGTAGACAAAATGTGATTAAAATTGCCTTAAGAGCTTATTTGCGAATTATCGACGTTTCCTTCCCGGATATCTGGATCTGTATTGTCATTACTAGATACATCAGACTCTTCACTACAACTTGTACCCAACTGTTCTGAAGTGCAATTTGTCAGTATATTTCGAATATTGTTCTTGTTGCCGCAGACGAATGAATAGAGCGACGAAGCCCTTATTGTTTCATTCAATTCTTTTGAAATAGCTTTCCAAATAGCATGATTTTTTGAAACAATTTTATCACCGGGCAATAAAATTGTACCTTTATACTTCAGAATAGTTTCTGTAACAATATCCACGTTTATTTTCGCTGGTCGACCAGCCATGATTAATTTTCAAGGTACACACATGAGTTTTCTTACACACAAAAACACACACACAAAAAACTACTTGCTGATGAAAACACAATAATTAAAAAACAGAATCACGCTCATCAACTAGCAAAACTAGCAAATCACTCGAGAACAGCTGGAGAAAACATCATCATGTGAGTAAATCACCAGATCATTTCGGCCCGACATGCAGCGATCGACCGTACAAGTAAGCGGAACACACTGTTCTGGCCTTCTACTCGTCTCGATTGCAACTGTTCAATCTCGCGATCAAATTTGCCACCAAGGCGCAGCCCCTAAAAGCTTTCATCCCGCGCGGCCACCCACCATTAAGAACGTACTTTCACGTACCTTCTCAAAGACGCTCTCAGTGCATGCCAGCACGCTGCTGCACATTGAGAATCTAACAAAAGGGCAATAAAAGCATTTGCCCTGTGTCTTCCGCGTAAACCCGCCCGCGCCCGCCGAGAGCATTAGCCGCCGCTTCTCGGCGCCGCCAGCTGGGGATTAGAAACAGTTAACATGCGTTCTTATGGAAGGAAAGGATGGTTTGATTAACAGTAAGTAAATATTTATATTAGAAGATTTTGAAATAAGTACTTCTGTTTCATTGACTAAAGTCCGGAGCGACAAAAAAGCGACAAATTCCTATGTTGTTATTTTTTATTTATGTCTGTAATTAGTTGGTTTTCTTGCGTTTGCGATGCTAACCAGGGACCGAATACCGAAATAAGAGCGGTAAAGGTATTTATACCGGTATACAAATACCTTTACCTCTATTATACCTTTATTCAAAATACCTTTAAAAATACCGGTATAAGACGTCAAATACCGGTATTTTTAGAGGTATTTTACCTTTATCCGACGTCTATACCGGTAAAATACCTCTATTTAAAGGTATTATACCGGTATTCTCTCATCAAAATACCGGTATTTTCATAAGAAAATACCGGTATTTCAGTAGAATCATACAGGTATTTGGGGGAAATTCATTGTGATTTTTTCCGCTGAGATGGCTCAGAGGAAACAACTATTTACACGGCAGAGTTTCTGACCGGGAGGTCCTAGGGTTCGAGTCCCGAGGGTGGCGGATTTTCGACACATATTCTAGCTAGGTCGAGTTCTGCCGTTGACTGGGAAGTCGAGTTCTGTCGTCAGACGGAGGGACCAGCCAACGGTCTTTCGCAGACATCAACACGAGCTCGTTCGCTGACCTTGGACCTCACGTCCGGGCGCAGAGCTTGGCGACACGTGATAGAGTGTTGAAAATTTATCCGTATAAATCTTGCCCTTTCTAGTAGCGATAAAAAATGGAGAAACGTGTCTTCTTATCCATAAATGAGTCTTCCCACGCATACCAAACTTCCTTCGTGCACGACTGTGTTTATCACTAAATACGATTATTTGCTTAAATTTGATCGTATCACTAACATTCCCGAAAACAATTTTTTCAGTTGGCCCAGTTTCCTTATTCTGCATCATAATTAATAATTATATATATATATATATATATATATATATAAATTATATATAATTATTAATTATAACTAAAACAATATTAAAAATTGACATTGAACGCTAATAGACATTAACTATTCTTAGGCGAGGAAACAGAAGCGTTATGTTTAATTCAAAATTAATGATTGAAGCATGTTTAATTTACATCCATGTATTATTTAATAAATTTCATTAAGAAAAAATATTAATACTAATTAAATTTTAAATGTTTGCTTTAAATTTGTGTAAATTAACTTATTATTTTGTTTGTTAATTTCTAAATTTATTTAAATTAAATGTTAATTTTAATTAAAAAGTAAAATGTTAATATTAATAAACTCTTTTTTATTAATTAATAATGTTAGTATATATTTCTTATTATTAAGGAAGAAACACTGTTCTCGAAGTGGGCTCCTCCAGATGCATTTTACAATGTAAGTTACCCGCGTAGAAGGGAACCCTTGCACACATGGAATATTAATAGCTAATAATACTAGTAGTAGTAATAATAATAATAATAATAATAATAATAATAATAATAATAATAGTAATAATAACATAATAATTTACTGTTATTACAAATTTTCTCAATATTTGCAGTTAATGTCAATATATATATATATATATATATATATATATATATATATATATATATATATATATATATATATATATATATATATGTATATATATATACAATATTATATAAATATTATTATATATAAACTAGGAAAATAACATTTTATTTTAGCCCTATTTATTAATGTATAATTAAGATTTAATTGTGAAATGAAGTAAAAGGAAATCATTTTTTAACAATAACAAAACTGGGCCTGAAAGCCTGAGCGTTCGTGATTATCTCAAGGTGTCAACGCTTCCTCAGTTCGCCGAAGGAGGGGTCGGGGAGGGAAGAAACGGTCCTACGCCTACGGCCGGCGCATACGTTGACAGCCTCTCCATGTGCGAAATACAAAGACAGGCTTAGGTCATCTCACAGGTCAGATTGGAGATAGCTCCATGAATGACACTAAGTAAGAAAAGGTTCTCTTCAATGAAATCAATAATTATTATTTCATATTTCAACTTTTCCGAAGTTTAAATTAAGGGAGGTTTTCAATACATACAACGTATGCAAAACGTAAACGCCCGAACACAAAACATTTACAATAATATATATATATATATATATATATATATATATATATATATATATATATATATATATATACAAAATAATAATTTAAACAATAAATAACAATTATGAAATGATATTTGATTAATAAACATTTTGTGAGATATTATTAACTAAAGTAACCTATTTTTTCAACATGTATGGATGGTAAGCTATATTTCTTCATTGAAAATACCGGTATAATACCGGTATAACCTTTATGGACGTCCATACCGGTATAGACGTCCTATAGAGGTATTTTACCGGTATAAAAGAATAAAGGTATTTGAAAAAGGTATGGAAAAATACCGGTATTATACCGGTATTTTTTACCGGTATTCAATACCTTTTCGGTCCCTGATGCTAACTTGATATCAAGTTAGCCGAATCTTAATACCAGAGTCAAATGAAGAGCGACAAATTTTTTTTTTTTTTGCGTAACAAATTAGCGACAAATTTTGAGCCTAGTTTTAATAATTTTTGAAAACTTTGCGATTCTAACTTTACGGAGGTCAAAAGAATAGAAAGCCAATTGACTGTTTCAGCTGGTCGAAGGTGACTTTCTTCCCTTTCTAGATTGTTTTCTACGTTAATTAAATTTTATTATTTAATCACGACCTAAAGTCATCATAACTTGATTTGTGCGAAATCAAAGTTGTTAAAACATCTTATAGTGTTTCACGAAGTTGTACAAATGGATAATACGAAGGTTAAAACCTGAAAAGATATTGTTCTAATAATTTATTATTGTATTTTTGTACACATTATTGCTTATGAATCTCAGTCTTGCAATTTATTATCTTCTCTTTATAGTCATCGTTAGTTTGAATTACAGTTTGCTTGTTTCTTTATTATTTCATTGGCATTGTCTGCCCACCAGAGGTAGTTGTGGGAATTGCTCTGTAAAGGGCCGCACCTACTGTCGGCAACTGTAATAGGTGAGGGACATTTTTGGGATTCGAACCCATTTTATTGAGACTAGGCGGTGAGCGGCAAATTTTTTTATACTAGATTATATTTACTATTTGTTTAGGGCACATTTTGGCGTAAAGTATGAATTATAAATTGCGCTGGCTTAGAAGGAGCGTAACTCTTCTTGCGCACAGCGTTCGGCGAAGGTTTTTTTTTTGGAATTCGAACCCATGTTATTCAAACTAACAGGTGAGCAACAAATTTTTTTATTATAGATAATATTTAGTATTGGTTTAGGGCACATTTTGGCGTAAAGTATGAATTATAAATTGCGCTGGCTAGGAAGGAGCGTCACTCTTCCTTGCGCACAGCGTTCGGCGAAGGTTTTTTTTTTTGGAATTCGAACCCATGTTATTCAAACTAAGGGGTGAGCGGCAAATTCTTTTATTATAGATTATACTTAGTATTTGTTTAGGGCACATTTTGGCGTAAAGTATGAATTATAAATTGCGCTGGCTTGGAAGGAGCGGAATTCTTTCTTGCGCACATCGTTCGGCTGAGGGTCATTTTTGGAATTCGAACCCATGTTCTTCAAACTAAGGGGTGAGCGGCAAATTCTTTTATTATAGATTATATTTAGTATTTGTTTAGGGCACATTTTGGCGTAAAGTATGAATTATAAATTGCGCTGGCTTGGAAGGAGCGGCATTCTTCCTTGCGCACATCGTTCGGCTGAGGGTCATTTTTGGATTCGAACCCATGTTTTTCAAACTAACAGGTGAGCGGCAAATTTTTTTATTATAGATTATATTTAGTAATTTTTTAGGGCACATTTTGGTGTAGAGTATGAATTATAAATTGTGCTGGCTTGGAAGGAGCGTCACTCTTCCTTGCGCACAGCGTTCGGCGAGGGTCATTTTTGGAATTCGAACCCATGTTATTTAAACTAACAGGTGAGCGGCAAATTTTTTTATTATAGATTATATTTAGTATTTGTTTAGGGCACATTTTGGTGCAGAGTATGAATTATAAATTGCGCTGTCTTGGAAGGAGCGTCACTCTTCCTTGCGCACAGCGTTCGGCAAAGGCTCATTTTTGGAATTCGAACCCATGTTATTCAAACTAACAGGTGAGCGGCAAATTTTTTTATTATAGATTATATTTAGTATTTGTTTAGGGCACATTTTGGTTTAGAGTATGAATTATAAATTGCGCTGGCTTGGAAGGAGCGTCACTCTTCCTTGCGCACAGCGTTCGGCAAAGGCTCCTTTTTGGAATTCGAACCCATGTTATTCAAAGTAACAGGTGAGCGGCAAATTTTTTTATTATAGATTATATTTACGATTTTTTAGGGCACATTTTGGTGCAGAGTATGAATTATAAATTTTACTGTCTTGGAAGGAGCGTCACTCTTCCTTGCGCACAGCGTTCGGCAAAGGCTCATTTTTGGAATTCGAACCCATGTTATTCAAACTAACAGGTGAGCGGCAAATTCTTTTATTATAGATTATATTTAGTATTTGTTTAGGGCAAATTTTGGCGTAATGTATGAATTATAAATTGCGCTGGCTTGGAAGGAGCGTCACTCTTCCTTGCGCACAGCGTTCGGCAAAGGCTCCTTTTTGGAAATCGAACCCATGTTTTTCAAAGTAACAGGTGAGCGGCAAATTTTTTTATTATAGATTATGTTTAGTATTTGTATAGGGCACATTTTGGTTTAGAGTATGAATTATAAATTGCTCTGGCTTGGAAGGAGCGTCACTCTTCCTTGCGCACAGCGTTCGGCAAAGGCTCCTTTTTGGAATTCGAAGCCATGTTATTCAAAGTAACAGGTGAGCGGCAAATTTTTTTATTATAGATTATATTCAGGATTTTCTTAGGGCACATTTTGGTGCAGAGTATGAATTATAAATTTCACTGTCTTGGAAGGAGCGTCACTCTTCCTTGCGCACAGCGTTCGGCAAAGGCTCATTTTTGGAATTCGAACCCATGTTATTCAAACTAACAGGTGAGCGGCAAATTCTTTTATTATAGATTATATTTCGTATTTGTTTAGGGCAAATTTTGGCGTAATGTATGAATTATAAATTGCGCTGGCTTGGAAGGAGCGTCACTCTTCCTTGCGCACAGCGTTCGGCAAAGGCTCCTTTTTGGAATTCGAACCCATGTTATACAAACTAACAGGTGAGCGGCAAATTTTTTTATTATAGATTATATTTAGTATTGGTTTAGGGCACATTTTGGTGTAGAGTATGAATTATAAATATCGCTGGCTAGGAAAGACCGTCACTTTTCCTTGCGTACAGCGTTCGAGCGAAGGTCATTTTTGGGATTCGAACCCATTTTATTGAGACTAGACGGTGAGCGGCAAATTTCTTTATTATAGATAATATTTAGTATTGGTTTACGGCACATTTTGGTGTAGAGTATGAATAATAAATTGCGCTGGCTTGGAAGGAGCGTCACTCTTCCTTGCGCACAGCGTTCGGCAAAGGCTCATTTTTGGAATTCGAACCCATGTTATTCAAACTAACAGATGAGCGGCAAATTTTTTTATTATAGATTATATTTAGTAATTGTTTAGGGCACATTTTGGTGTAGAGTATGAATTATAAATTGTGCTGGCTTGGAAGGAGCGGCACTCTTCCTTGCGCACAGCGTTCGTGCGAGGGTCATTTTTGGAATTCGAACCCATTTTATTTAAACTAATCCGTGAGCGGCAAATTTTTTTATTACAGATTATATTTAGTATTTGTTTAGGGCAGATTTTAGCGTAGAGTTTGAATTATAAATTGCGCTAGCTTGGAAGGAGCGTCACTCTTCCTTGCGTACAGCGTTTGGGTGAGGTTCATTTTTGGGATTCGAACCTATTTTATTGAGACTAGGCGGTGAGCGGCACATTTTTTTATTATAGATAATATTTAGTATTGGTTGAGGTCACATTTTGGTGTAGAGTATGAATTATAAATTGCGCTGGCTTGGAAGGAGCGGCACTCATCCTTGCGCACAGCGTTCGGGCGAGGGTCATTTTTGGAATTTGAACCCATGTTATTTAAACTAACCGGTGAGCGGCAAATTTTTTTATTACAGATTATATTTAGTATTTGTTGAGGGCAGATTTTAGTGTAGAGTTTGAATTATAAATTGCGCTGGCTTGGAAGGAGCGTCAGTCTTCCTTGCGTATAGCGTTCAGGCGAGGGTCATTTTTGGGATTCGAACCCATTTTATTCAGACTAGCCGGTGAGCGGCAAATTTGTTTATTATAGATTATATTTAGTATTTTTTTAGGGCCCATTTTAGATTAGAGTATGAATAATAAAGTGCGCTGGTTTGGAAGGAGCGTCACTCTTCCTTGCGTACCGCGTTCGGGCGAGGGTCATTTTTGGGATTCGAACCCATTTTATTCAGACTAGCCGGTGAGCGGCAAATTTTTTGATTATAGATTATTTTTAGTATTTGTTTAGGGGACATTTTGGCGTAGAGTATTAATTTCAAATTGCGTAGAGAATGAATTATAAATTGCTCTGACTTGGAAGGAGATAGAACTTATGTTAATTTTTTTTTCTTGCGCCCACGATTTTTGGAAAACTATAGGAGCGGAAAATTCGGGAATAGAGCACTTAATTAGCATTTAATTAGCCGTGAATTTTGGTTATAGTTTGGAAGAGATTCGTTTTTGGGCGCTGTTAACTTTAGTCTAAAGCTAGCAGCACCCACGATTTTGCGAAAACTATAGGAGCGGAAAATTCGGGAGTAGTATTTGATAGAAAATTTAGTATTTGTATAGGGGACATTTTGGCGTAGAGTATTAATTTCAAATTGCGTAGAGAATGAATTATAAATTGCTCTGTCTTGGAAGGAGATAGAACTTATGTTATTTTTTTTTTTCTTGCGCCCAAGATTTTTGGAAAACTATAGGAGCGGAAAATTCGGGAATAGAGCACTTAATTAGCATTTAATTAGCCGTTAATTTTGGATATAGTTTGGTAGAGATTCGTTTCTGGGCGCTGCTAACTTTAGATTGCTCAAAAATCTGCTCTGTTTTCGAAGTTTCAAACGTATTTTTAAGGAATTTTTCATTAATTTTCAAATTTTAAAGCCTAATAGAGGAAAATGCTCAATACCATTGTAATCGCCGTAAATTACCTGTTGGGAATGATTTTCTTACTTTGGAAACGGGTTTAAATCTTTAAACGCGTGTAACTCGGGATCTAATAGCCGTAGGACGCTGAAATTTGCATGGAAGATACACAACAATCTATTATGTTTTCGAAGTTTCAAACGTAATTTTAAGGAATTTTTCATAATTTTCAAATTTGGACGCCTAATAGTGGAAAATGCTCAATACCATAGTAATAGCTGTCAAATTCCCTGTTGGGAAGGGTTTTCTTACTTTTGAAACGGGTTTCAATCTTCAATCGCGTGTAACTCGGGAACTAAGAGCCCTAGGACGCTGAAATTCGCATCTAAGATACACAACATTCTGCCATGTTTTCGAAGTTTCAAACGTATTTTTAAGGAATTTTTCATTAATTTTCAAATTTTAAAGCCTAATAGAGGACAATGCTCAATACCATTGTATTCGCCGTCAAATTCGCTGTTGGGAAAAATTTTCTTACTTTGGAAACGGGTTTAAATCTTAAAACGCGTGTAACTCGAAAACTAAGAGCCCTAGGACGCAGAAATTTGCATGGAAGATACACAACAATCTGCTCTGTATTCGAAGTTTCAAACGTATTTTTAAGGAATTTTTCATTAATTTTCAAATTTTAAAGCTTAATAGAGGAAAATGCTCAATACCATAGTAATCGCCGTCAAATTCCCTGTTGGGAAGGGTTTTCTTACTTTTGAAACGGGTTTAAATCTTTAAACGCGTGTAACTCGGGAACTAAGAGCCCTAGGACGCTGAAATTTGCATCTAAGATACACAACATTCTGCTCTGTTTTCGAAGTTTCAAACGTATTTTTAAGGAATTTTTCATTAATTTTCAAATTTTAAATGCTAATAGAGGAAAATTCTCAATCCCAATTTAAACGCCGTCAAATTTCCTGTTGAGAAGGGTTTTCCTACTTTGGAAACGGGTTTAAATCTTTAAACGCGTGTAACTCGGGAACTAAGGGCCCTAGGACGCTCAAATTTGAATGGAAGATACACAACAATCTGCTCTCTTTTCGAAGTTTCAAACGTAATTTTAAGGAATTTTTCATTAATTTTCAAATTTTAAAGCCTAATAGACGAAATTGCTCAATCCTATTATAATCGCCGTCAAATTTCCTGTTGGGAAGAGTTTTCTTACTTTGGAAACGGGTTTAAATTTTTAAACGCGTGTAACTCGGGAACTAAGAGACCTAGAACGCTGAAATTTGCATGGGAGATACACAACAATCTGCTCTGTTTTCGAAGTTTCAAACGTATTTTTAAGGGATTTTTCATTATTTTCAAATTTTAAAGCCTAATAGAGGAAAATGCTCAATACCATTGTAATCGCCGTAAATTACCTGTTGGGAAGGATTTTCTTATTTTGGAAACGGGTTTAAATCTTTAAACGCGTGTAACGCGGGAACTAAGAGCCCTAGGACGCTGAAATTTGAATGGAAGATACACAACAATCTGCTCTCTTTTCGAAGTTTCAAACGTAATTTTAAGGAATTTTTCATTAATTTTCTTATTTTAAAGCCTAATAGACGAAATTGCTCAATCCTATTATAATAGCCGTCAAATTTCCGGTTGGGGAGGGTTTTCTTACTTTGGAAACTGGTTTAAATCTTTAAACGCGTGTAACTAGGGAACTAGTGACCTAGGACGCTGAAATTTGCATTGGAGATACACATTATTCTGCTCTGTTTTCGAAGTTTCAAGCGTATTTTTAAGTAATTTTTCATTAATTTTCAAACTTTAAATGCTAATAGAGGAAAATGCTCAATCCCATTGTAATCGCCGCCAAATTTCCTGTTGGGAAGTGTTTTCTTACTTTGGAAACGGGTTTAAATCTTTAAACGCGTGTAACTCGGGATCTAGTAGCCGTAGGACGCTGAAATTTGCATGGAAGATACACAACAATCTATTATGTTTTCGAAGTTTCAAACGTAATTTTAAGGAATTTTTCATAATTTTCAAATTTGGAAGCCTAATAATGGAAAATGCTCAATACCATAGTAATAGCTGTCAAATTCCCTGTTGGGAAGTGTTTTCTTACTTTTGAAACGGGTTTCAATCTTTAATCGCGTGTAACTCGGGAACTAAGAGCCCTAGGACGCTGCAATTCGCATCTAAGATACAAAACATTCTGCCATGTTTTCGAAGTTTCAAACGTATTTTTAAGGAATTTTTCATTAATTTTCAAATTTTAAAGCCTAATAGAGGACAATGCTCAATATCATTGTATTCGCCGTAAAATTCGCTGTTAGGAAGGATTTTCTTACTTTGGAAACGGGTTTAAATCTTAAAACGCGTGTAACTCGGAAACTAAGAGCCCTAGGACGCAGAAATTTGCATGGAAGATACACAACAATCTGCTCTGTTTTCGATGTTTCAAACGTATTTTTTAAGGAATTTTTCATTAATTTTCAAACTTTAAATGCTAATAGAGGAAAATGCTCAATCGCATTGTAATCGCCGTCAAATTTCCTGTTGGGAAGGGTTTTCTTAATTTGAAACAGGTTTAAATTTTTAAACGCGTGTAACACGGGAACTAAGAGCCCTAGGACGCTGAAATTTGCATGGAAGTTACACAACAATCTGCTCTGTTTTCGAAGTTTCAAACGTATTTTTAAGGAATTTTTCTTTAGTTTTCTTTAGAATTCAAAACTCGAATTCGTAACTCGAATTCGTATCTCGAATTCACAACTCAATTTCGTAACTCGAATTCGTAACTCGAATTCAAAACTCGAATTTGTAACTCGAATTTGAAACTCGAATTCGAAACTCGAATTGGTAACTCGAATTCGAAACTTGAATTCGAAACTTGAATTTGAAACTCGAATTCAAACCTCGAATTCGAAACTCGAATTCGACACTCGAATTCGTAACTCGAATTTGAAACTCGAATTTGAAACTCGAATTCGTAATTTGAATTAAAAACCCGAATTCGTAAATCGAATTCATAACTTGAATTCGAAACTCGAATTCGAAACATGAATTCGTGTTTTGAATTCGAAAATCAAATTTGTAACTCGAATTCGTAACACGAATTCAAAACTCGAATTCGTAACTCGAATTCGTATCTCGAATTCGAAACTCAATTTCGTAACTGGAATTCGTAATTCGAATTCAAATCTCGAATTTGTAACTCGAATTCAAAACTCGAATTCGAAACTCGAATTCGAAACTCGAATTCAAAACTCGAATTCGTACTTTAAATTCGAAACTCGAATTCGAAACTCGAATTCGAAACTCGAATTCGTAACTCGAAATCAAAACTTGAATTCGAAACTCGAATTCGACACTTGAATTCGTATCTCGATTTCGAAACTCGAATTTGAAACTCGAATTCGAAACTCGAATTCATAACTCGAATTCGAAACTCGAATTCGAAATTTGAATTCGTAATTCGAATTCGAAAGTAAAATTCGAAACTCGAATTCGAAACTCGAATTCGTACCTCGAATTTGAAACTCGATTTTTAACCGTAAATTCAAAACTCGAATTCGAAACTCAAATTCGAAACTCGAATTCGAAACTCGAATTCAAAACTCGAATTTGTAACTCGAATTCGAAACTCGAATTCGAAACTCGAATTCGTAACTCGAATTCGAAACTCGAATTCGAAACTCGAATTCGAAACTTGAATTCGTATCTTGAATTCGAAACTCAAATTCGTAACTCGAATTCGTAACTCGAATTCAAAACTCGAATTTGTAACTCGAATTCGAAACTCGAATTCGAAACTCGAATTCGTAACTCGAATTCGAAACTCAAATTTGAAACTAGAATTCGTATCTTGAATTCGAAACTCAAATTCGTAACTCGAATTCGTAACTCGAATTCAAAACTTGAATTTGTAAGTCGAATTCGAAACTCGAATTTAAAACTCGAATTCGAAATTACAAATAAAAACCCCAATTCGTAACTCGAATTCGAAACTCGAATTCATAACTCGAATTCGAAACTCAAATTCGAAACTAGAATTCGTATCTTGAATTCGAAACTCAAATTCGTAACTCGAATTCGGAATTTCGAATTCGAAACTCGAATTCGTAACTCGAATTCGAAACTCGAATTCGAAACTTGAATTTGAAACTCGAATTCAAAACTCGAATTCGAACCTCGAATTCGTAACTCGAATTCGAAACTAGAATTCGTAACTCAAATTTGAAACTCGAATTTAAAACTCGAATTCGAAATTCGAAATAAAAACCCGAATTCGTAATTCGAATTCGAAACTCGAATTCATAATTCGAATTCGAAACTCGAATTCATAATTCGAATTCGAAACTCGAATTCGAAACTAGAATTCGTATCTCGAATTCGAAACTCAAATTCGTAACTCGAATTCGTAACTCGAATTCAAAACTCGAATTCGTAACTCAAATTCGTATCTCAAATTCGAAACACAAATTCGTAACTCGAAATTGTAACTCGAGTCCAAAACTCGAATTTGTAACTCGAATTCGAAACTCGAATTCGTAACTCGAAATCGAAACTCCAATTCGAAACTTGAATTCGTATCTCGAATTCGAAACTCGAATTTGAAACTCGAATTCGAAACTCGAATTCATAGCTCGAATTTGAAACTCGAATTTGAAACTCGAATTCGAAATTCGAATTAAAAACTCGAATTCGTAACTCGAGTTCGAAACTCGAATTCATAACTCGAATTCGAAACTCGAATTCGCAACTCGAATTCGTATCTCGAATTCGAAACTCAAACTCGTAACTCGAATTCGTAACTCGAATTAAAATCTCGAATTCGTAACTCGAATTCGAAACTCGAATTCGTAACTCGAATTCCAAACTCTAATTCGTAACTCGAATTCGAAACTCGAATACGTAACTCGAATTCGAAACTCGAATTCGAATCTCGAATTCGAAACTCGAATTCGTAACTCGAATTCAAAACTCGAATTCGAAATTCGAATTCGTAACTCGATTTCGAAACTCGAATTCGAAACTCAAATTCGTAACTCGAATTCGAAACTCGAATTCGTAACTCGATTGCGAAACTCGAATTCGTAACTCGAAATCGAAACTCGAATTCGAAACTCGAATTCGAAACTCGAATTCGAAACTCGAATTCGAACCTCGAATTCGTAACTCGAATTCGAAACTCGAATTCAAAACTCGAATTCATAACTCGAATTCGAAACTCGAATTCGAAACTCGAATTCGAAACACGAATTCGAAACTCGAATTAGAAACTCGAATTCGAAACTCGAATTCGAAACTCGAATTCGAAACTCGAATTCGAAACTCAAATTCGTAACTCGAATTCGAAACTCGAATTCAAAACTCGAATTCGTAACTCGAATTCAAAACTCGAATTCAAAACTCGAATTCGTAACTCGAAATCGAAACTCGAATTCGAAACTCGAATTCGAAACTCGAATTCGTATTTCGAATTTGAAACTCGAATTTGAAACTCGATTTCGAAACTCGAATTCATAACTCGAATTTGAAACTCGAATTTTAAACTCGAATTCGAAATTCGTATTAAAAACTCGAATTCGTAACTCGAATTCGAAACTCAAATTTGTAACTCGAATTTGACACTCGAATTTAAAACTCGAATTCGAAATTCGAAATAAAAACTCGAAGTCGTAACTCGAATTTGAAACTCGAATTCGTAACTCGAATTCAAAACTTGAATTTGAAACTCGAATTCCAAACTCGAATTCCGAACTCGAGTTCGAACCTCGAAATCGCAACTCTAATTCGTAACTCGAATTCGAAACTCGAATTTGAAACTCGAATTTGAAACTCAAATTCGGAACTCGAATTCGAAACTCGAATTCGAAATTCGAATTCGAAACTCGAATTCAATGTCGAATTCGTAACTCGAAATCGAAACTCGAATTCGAAACTCGAATTCGAAACTCGAATTCGTATCTCGAAATCGAAACTTGAGTTTGAAACTCGAATTCGAAACTCGAAATCATAACTTGAATTCGAAACTCGAATTCGAAACTTGAATTCGTACCTCGAATTCGAAACTCAAATTCGTAACTCGAATTCGTAGCTCGAATTCAAAACTCGAATTCCTAACTCGAATTCGAAACTCGAATTCGTTACTCGAATTTGAAACTCGAATTTAAAACTCAAATTCGAAATTCGAAATAAAAACCCGAATTCGTAACTCGAATTCGAAACTCGAATTCATAACTCGAATTCGAAATTCGAATTCAAAACTCGAATTCGTAACTCGAATTCGTATCTCGAATTCGAAACTCAAATTCCGAACTCGAGTTCGTAACTCGAATTCAAAACTCGAATTTGTAACTCGAATTCGAAACTCGAATTCGAAACTCGAATTCGAAACTTGAATTCGAATCTCGAATTCGTAACTCGAATTCGAAACTCGAATTCAAAACTCGAATTCGAAGCTCGAATTCGTAACTCGAAATCGAAACTCGAATTCGAAACTCGAATTCGAAACTCGAATTCAGTACTAAAATTCGAAACTCGAATTCGAAACTCGAATTCGAAACTCGAATACGTAACTCGAATTCGAAACTCGAATTGGAATCTCGAATTCGAAACTCGAATTCGTAACTCGAATTCAAAACTCGAATTCGAAATTCGAATTCGTAACTCGATTTCGAAACTCGAATTCGAAACTCAAATTCGTAACTCGAATTCGAAACTCGAATTCGTAACTCGATTGCGAAACTCGAATTCGTAACTCGAAATCGAAACTCGAATTCGAAACTCGAATTCGAAACTCGAAATCGTATCTCGAATTCGAAACTCAAATTCGAAACTTGAATTCTAAACTCAAATTCGTAACTCGAATTCGAAACTCGAATTCGTAACTCGAATTCGAAACTCAAATTCGAAACTCAAACTCAAAACTCGCATTCAAAACTCGAATTCGAAACTCGAATTTGAAACTCGAATTCGAAACACGAATTCGAAACTCGAATTCGAAACTCGAATTCGAAACTCGAATTCATAACTCGAATTCGAAACTCGAATTCGAAACTCGAATTTGAATCTCGAATTCGAAACTCGAATTCGAAACTCGAATTCGAAACTCAAATTCGTAACTCGAATTCGAAACTCGAATTCGTAACTCTATTGCGAAACTCGAATTCGTTACGCGAATTTAAAACTCGAATTCGAAACTCGAATTCAAAACTCGAATTCGACACTCGAATTCAAAACTCGAATTCGAAACTCGAATTCGTGACTCGAAATCGAATCTCGAATTCGATACTCGAATTCGAAACTCGAATTCGTATTTCGAATTTGAAACTCGAATTTGAAACTGAAATTCGAAACTCCAATTCATAACTCGAATTTGAAACTCGAATTTTAAACTCGAATTCGAAATTCGTATTAAAAACTCAAATTCGTAACTCGAATTCGAAACTCAAATTTGTAACTCGAATTTGACACTCGAATTTTAAACTCGAATTCGAAATTCGAAATGAAAACTCGAATTCGTAACTCGAAAGTGAAACTCGAATTCGAAACTAGAATTCGTATCTCGAATTCGAAACTCAAATTCGTAACTCGAATTCGTAACTCGAATTCAAAACTCGAATTCGTAACTCGAATTCGTATCTCGAATTCGAAACTCAAATTCCGAACTCGAGTTCGTAACTCGAATTCAAAACTCGAATTTGTAACTCGAATTCGACACTCGAATTCAAAACTCGAATTCGAAACTCGAATTCGTGACTCGAAATCGAATCTCGAATTCGATACTCGAATTCGAAACTCGAATTCGTATTTCGAATTTGAAACTCGAATTTGAAACTGAAATTCGAAACTCCAATTCATAACTTGAATTTGAAACTCGAATTCAAAACTCGAATTCCGAACTCGAGTTCGAACCTTGAAATCGCAACTCTAATTCGTAACTCGAATTCGAAACTCGAATTTGAAACTCGAATTCGAAACTCGAATTCGAAACTCGAATTCGTAACTCGAATTCGAAACTCGGATTAGAAACTCGAAATTGTAACTCGAATTCGAAACTCGATTTCAAAACTCGAATTCGAAACTCCAATTCGTATCTCGAATTCGAAACTCGAATTCGTAACTTGAATTCAAAACTCGAATTCGTAACTCAAATTCGAAACTCGAATTCGAAATTAGAATTCGTAACTCAAATTCGACACTCGAATTCGAAACTTGAATTCGAAACTCAAATTCGTAACTCCAGTTCGAAACTCGAATTCGTAACTCGATTGCGAAACTCGAATTTGTAACTCGAATTCGATACTCGAATTCAATACTCGAATTCGAAACTCATATTCGTAACTTGAATTCGAAACTTGAATTCGAATTCGAAACTCGAATTCGAAACTCGAATTCGTAACTCAGATTCGAAACTCGAATTTGAAATTTGAAATCGTAACTCAAATTCGTAACTCGAAATCGAAACTCTAATTCGAAACTCGAATTCGTAACTCGAATTCAAAAATTGAATTCGAAACTCGAATTCGTAACTCGAATTCGAAACTCAAATTCGAAACTCGAATTCGTAACTCGAATTCGAAAATCAAATTCGAAACTCGAATTCGAAACTCGAATTCGTAACTCGAATTCAAAACTCGAATTCGAAACTCGAATTCGTAACTCGAATTCGAAACTCGATTTCGAAACTCGAATTCGTAACTCGAATTCAAAACTCGAATTCGAAATTTGAATTCGTAACTCGCATTCGAAACTAAAATTTGATACTCGAATTCGAAACTCGAATTCGTAACTTGAATTTGAAACTCGAATTTAAAACTCGAATTCAATATTCAAATTAAAAACTCAAATTCGTAACTCGAATTAAAAACTCGAATTCATAACTCGAATTCGAAACTCGAATTCGAAACTCGAATTCGAAACTCGAATTCGAAACTCGAATTCCAAACTCGAATTCGAAACTCGAATTCGTATCTCGAATTCGAAACTAAAAATTGTAAATCGAATTCGTAACTCGAATTAAAAACACGAATTCGGAACTCGAATTCGAAAGTCGAATTCGAAACTCGAATTCGAAACTGAAATTCCAAACTCGAATTCGTAACTCGAAATCGAAACTAAAATTCGAAAATCGAATTCGAAACTCGAATTCGAAAGTCAAATTCGTAACCCGAATTTGAAACTCGAATACGAATCTCGAATTCGAAACTCGAATTCGTAACTCGAATTCGTATCTCGTATTCGAAACTCAAATTCGTAACTCGAATTCGAAAATCGAATTCGTAACTCGAATTCGAAACTCGAATTCGAAATTCGAATTCGTAACTCGAATTCGAAATTCGAATTCGAAACTCGAATTCGAAACTCAATTTCGAAACTGAAATTCGTAACTCGAATTCGAAACTCGAATTCGTAACTCGATTGCGAAACTAAAATTCGTAACTCGAATTCGTAACTCGAATTCGAAACTCGAATTCTAAACTCGAATTCGTATCTCGAATTCGAAACTCGAATTCGAAATTTGAATTCGAAACTCAAATTCGTAACTCGAATTCGAAACTCGAATTCGTAACTCGAATTCGAAACTCGAATTTGAAACTCGAATTCAAAACTCGAATTCATAACTCGAATTCGAAACTCGAATTTGAAACTCGAATTCGAACCTCGAATGTGAAACTCGAATTCGAAACTCGACTTCATAACTCGATTTCCAAACTCGAATTCAAAACTAGAACTTGAAACTCAAACTCGAAACTCGAATTCGAAACTAAAATTCGTAACTCGAATTCGAAACACGAATTCGAAACTCGAATTCAAAACTCGAACTCGAAACTCCAATTCGTAACTCGAATTCGAAACTCAAAATCGTAACTCGAATTCGAAACTCGAATTCGAAATTCAAACTCGTCACTAGAATTCGAAACTCAAATTCGTAACTCGAATTCGAAACTCGAATTCGTAACTCGAATTCGAAACTTAAATTCGTTACTCGAATTCGAAACTCGAATTCGAAACTTGAAATTGAAACTCGAATTCAAAACTTGCATTCTGAACTCGAGTTCGAACCTCGAAATCGCAACTCGAATTCGTAACTCGAATTCGAAACTCGAATTTTGAACTCGAATTCGAAACTCGAATTTGCAACTCGAATTCGTAATTCGAATTCAAAACTCGAACTCGAAACTCCAATTCGTAACTCGAATTCGAAACTCAAAATCGTAACTCGAATTCGAAACTCGAATTCGAAATTCAAACTCGTCACTAGAATTCGAAACTCAAATTCGTAACTCGAATTCGAAACTCGAATTCGTAACTCGAATTCGAAACTTAAATTCGTTACTCGAATTCGAAACTCGAATTCGAAACTTGAAATTGAAACTCGAATTCAAAACTTGAATTCTGAACTCGAGTTCGAACCTCGAAATCGCAACTCGAATTCGAAACACGAATTCGAAACTCAAATTCGTAACTCCAATTCGAAACTCGAATTCGTAACTCGATTGCGAAACTCGAATTCGTAACCCGAATTCGAAACTCGAATTCAATACTCGAATTCGAAACTCATATTCGTAACTCGAATTCGAAACTTAAATTCGAATTCGAAACTCTAATTCGAAACTCGAATTCGTAACTCGAATTCGAAACTCGAATTTGAAACTCGAATTCGAAACTCGAGTTCGTAACTCGAATTCGAAACTCGAATTCGAAACTCGAATTCGTAACTCGAATTAGAAACTCGATTTCAAAACTCCAATTCGAAACTCCAATTCGTAACTCGAATTCGAAACTCGAATTCGTAACTTGAATTCGAAACTCAAATTCGTAACTCGATTTCGAAACTTGAATTCGAAATTCGAATTCGTAACTCGAATTCGAAACTCGAATTTGTAACCCTATTGTAAAACTCGAATTCTTAACTCGAATTCGAAACTCGAATTCGAAACTCGAATTCGAAACTCGAATTCGAAACTCGAATTCGAAACTCAAATTCATAACTCGAATTTGAAACTCGAATTTGAAACTCGAATTCGCAATTCGAATTAAAAACTCGAATTCGTAACTCGAATTCGAACCTCGAATTCATAACTCGAATTCCAAATTTGAATTCGAAACTCAAATTCCAAATTTGAATTCAAAACTCGAATTCGTATCTCGAATTCGAAACTCAAATTCGTAACTCGAATTTAAACTCGAATTCGAAATTCGAATTCGTAACTCGAATTCGAAACTCGAATTCGAAACTCGAATTCGTACCTCGAATTTGAAACTCGATTTTTAACCGTAAATTCAAAACTCGAATTCGAAACTCAAATTCGAAACTCGAATTCGAAACTCGAATTCAAAACTCGAATTTGTAACTCGAATTCGAAACTCG
The DNA here is from genome assembly GCA_011170035.1 of Teleogryllus occipitalis. Classification (NCBI taxonomy): domain Eukaryota; kingdom Metazoa; phylum Arthropoda; class Insecta; order Orthoptera; family Gryllidae; genus Teleogryllus; species Teleogryllus occipitalis. The sequence goes on from BLKR01002818.1 coordinate 91,879, forward strand.
AATTCGAAACTCGAAACTCGAATTCGAATTTCGAAACTCGAATTCGAAACTTGAATTCGTATTTGAATTCGAAACTCAAATTCGTAACTCGAATTCGTAAACTCGAATTCAAAACTCGAATTCAAACTCGAACTCGAAAACTCCAATTCGTAACTCGAATTTGAAACTCAATATCGTAACTTGAATTCGAAACTCAAATAATTCAAACTCGTTACTGGAATTCGAAACTCAAAATAGTAACTCGAATTCGAAACTCGAATTCGTAACTCGAATTCGAAACTTGAATTCGTAACTAGAATTCAAAACTCTAATTCGAAACTCGAATTTGAAACTCGAATTCGTAACTCGAATTTGAAACTCGAATTCGTACCTCGAATTCGAAACTTGAATTTGAAACTCGAATTCAAAACTCGAATTCCGAACTCGATTTCGAACCTCGAAATCGCAACTCGAATTCGTAACTCGAATTCGAAACTCGAATTTGAAACTCGAATTCGAAACTCGTATTCGAAACTCGAATTCGTAACTCGAATTCGAAACTCGAATTAGAAACTCGAATTCGTAACTCGAATTCAAAACTCGATTTCAAAACTCGAATTCGAAACTCCAATTCGTATCTCGAATTCGAAACTCGAATTCGTAACTTGAATTCGGAACTCGAATTCGTAACTCAAATTCGGAACTCGAATTCGAAATTAGAATTCGTAACTCAAATTCGAAACTCGAATTCGAAATTAGAATTCGAAACTCAAATTCGTAACTCCAATTCGAAACTCGAATTCGTAACTCGATTGCGAAACTCGAATTCGTAACTCGAATTCGATACTCGAATTCATACTCGAATTCGAAACTCATATTCGTAACTCGAATTCGAAACTTGAATTCGAATTCGAAACTCGAATTCGAAACTCGAATTCGTAACTCAGATTCGAAACTCGAATTTGAAATTTGAAATCGTAACTCAAATTCGTAACTCGAATTCGAAACTCTAATTCGAAACTAGAATTCGTAACTCGAATTCAAAAATTGAATTCGAAACTCGAATTCGTAACTCGAATTCGAAACTCAAATTCGAAACTCGAATTCGTAACTCGAATTCGAAAATCGAATTCGAATCTCGAATTCGAAACTCGAATTCGTAACTCGAATTCAAAACTCGAATTCGAAACTCGAATTCGTAACTCGAATTCGAAACTCGATTTCGAAACTCGAATTCGTAACTCGAATTCAAAACTCGAATTCGAAATTTGAATTCGTAACTCGCATTCGAAACTAAAATTCGATACTCGAATTCGAAACTCGAATTCGTAACTCGAATTTGAAACTCGAATTTAAAACTCGACTCGAATTCATAACTCGAATTCGAAACTCGAATTCGAAACTCGAATTCGAAACTCGAATTCGAAACTCGAATTCCAAACTCGAATTCGAAACTCGAATTCGTATCTCGAATTCGAAACTAAAAATTGTAAATCGAATTCGTAACTCGAATTAAAAACACGAATTCGGAACTCGAATTTGAAAGTCGAATTCGAAACTCGAATTCGAAACTGGAATTCTAAACTCGAATTCGTAACTCGAAATCGAAACTAAAATTCGAAAATCGAATTCGAAACTCAAATTCGAAACTCAAATTCGTAACCCGAATTTGAAACTCGAATACGAATCTCGAATTCGAAACTCGAATTCGTAACTCGAATTCGTATCTCGTATTCGAAACTCAAATTCGTAACTCGAATTAGTAACTCGAATTCAAAACTCGAATTAGTAACTCGATTTTGAAACTTGAATTCGAAACTCGAATTCGTAACTCGAATTCGAAACTCGAATTCGAAACTTGAATTTGAAACTCGAATTCAAAACTCGAATTCGAAACTCAAATTCGAAACTCGAATTCGAAACTCGAATTCGTAACTTGATTTCGAAACTCGAATCAGAAACTCGAATTCGAAACTCGAATTCGAAATTCGAATTCGTAACTCGAATTCGAAATTCGAATTCGAAACTCGAATTCGAAACTCGAATTCGAAACTGAAATTCGTAACTCGAATTCGAAACTCGAATTCGTAACTCGAATTCGAAACTCGAATTCGAAACTCGAATTCGTAACTCGAATTGGAAACTCGAATTCGAAACTCGAATTCGTAACTTGAATTCGAAATTCGATTTCGAAACTTGAATTCGAAACTCCAACTCGTAACACGAATTCGAAACTCGAATTCGTAACTTGATTTCGAAACTCGAATCAGAAACTCGAATTCGAAACTCGAATTCGAAATTCGAATTCGTAACACGAATTCGAAATTCAAATTCGAAACCCGAATTCGAAACTCGAATTCGAAACTGAAATTCGTAACTCGAATTCGAAACTCGAATTCGTAACTCGATTGCGAAACTAAAATTCGTAACTCGAATTCGTAACTCGAATTCGAAACTCGAATTTAAAACTCGAATTCGTATCTCGAATTCGAAACTCGAATTCGAAATTTGAATTCGAAACTCAAATTCGTAACTCGAATTCGAAACTCGAATTCGTAACTCGAATTCGAAACTCGAATATGAAACTCGAATTCAAAACTCGAATTCATAACTCGAATTCGAAACTCGAATTTGAAACTCGAATTCGAACCTCGAATTTGAAACTCGAATTCGAAACTCGACTTCATAACTCGATTTCCAAACTCGAATTCAAAACTAGAACTTGAAACTCAAACTCGAAACTCGAATTCGAAACTAAAATTCGTAACTCGAATTCGAAACACGAATTCGAAACTCGAATTCAAAACTCGAACTCGAAACTCCAATTCGTAACTCGAATTCGAAACTCAAAATCGTAACTCGAATTCGAAACTCGAATTCGAAATTCAAACTCGTCACTAGAATTCGAAACTCAAATTCGTAACTCGAATTCGAAACTCGAATTCGTAACTCGAATTCGAAACTTAAATTCGTTACTCGAATTCGAAACTCGAATTCGAAACTTGAAATTGAAACTCGAATTCAAAACTTGAATTCTGAACTCGAGTTCGAACCTCGAAATCGCAACTCGAATTCGTAACTCGAATTCGAAACTCGAATTTTGAACTCGAATTCGAAACTCGAATTTGAAACTCGAATTCGTAATTCGAATTCGAAACTCGAATTAGAAACTCGAATTCGAAACTCCAATTCGTATCTCGAATTCGAAACTCGAATTCGTAACTTGAATTTGGAACTCGAATTCGTAACTCAAATTCGAAACTCGAATTCGAAATTAGAATTCGTAACTCGAATTCGAAAATCGAATTCGAAACACGAATTCGAAACTTAAATTCGTAACTCCAATTCGAAACTCGAATTCGTAACTCGATTGCGAAACTCGAATTCGTAACCCGAACTCGAAACTCGAATTCAATACTCGAATTCGAAACTCATATTCGTAACTCGAATTCGAAACTTGAATTCGAATTCGAAACTCTAATTCGAAACTCGAATTCGTAACTCGAATTCGAAACTCGAATTTGAAACTCGAATTCGAAACTCGAATTCGTAACTCGAATTCGAAACTCGAATTCGAAACTCGAATTCGTAACTCGAATTAGAAACTCGATTTCGAAACTCCAATTCGAAACTCCAATTCGTAACTCGAATTCGAAACTCGAATTCGTAACTTGAATTCGAAACTCAAATTCGTAACTCGAATTCGAAACTCGAATTCGAAATTCGAATTCGTAACTCAATTTCGAAATTCGAATTTGTAACCCTATTGTTAAACTCGAATTCTTAACTCGAATTCGAAACTCGAATTCGAAACTCGAATTCGAAACTCGAATTCGAAACTCGAATTCGAAACTCGAATTCGAAACTCGAATTCATAACTCGAATTTGAAACTCGAATTTGAAACAGGAATTCGCAATTCGAATTAAAAACTCGAATTCGTAACTCGAATTCGAACCTCGAATTCATAACTCGAATTCCAAATTTGAATTCGAAACTCAAATTCCAAATTTGAATTCAAAACTCGAATTCGTATCTCGAATTCGAAACTCAAATTCGTAACTCGAATTTAAACTCGAATTCGAAATTCGAATTCGTAACTCGAATTCGAAACTCGAATTCGAAACTCGAATTCGAATTTTGAATTCGAAACTGAAATTCGTAACTCGAATTCGAAACTCGAATTCGTACCTCGATTGCGAAACTAAAATTCGTAACTCGAATTCGTAACTCGAATTCGAAACTCGAATTCGAAACTCGAATTCGTATCTCGAATTCGAAACTCGAATTCGAAATTTGAATTCGAAACTCAAATTCGTAACTCGAATTCGAAACTCGAATTCGTAACTCGAATTCGAAACTCGAATTTGAAACTCCAATTCGAAACTCGAATTCGAAACTCAAATTCGTAACTCGAATTCGAAACTCGAATTCGAAACTCGAGTTCAAAACTCGAACTCGAAACTCTAATTCGTAACTCGAATTTGAAACTCAAAATCGTAACTCGAATTCGAAACTCGAATTCGAAATTCAAACTCGTTACTGGAATTCGAAACTCAAAATAGTAACTCGAATTCGAAACTCGAATTCGTAACTCGAATTCGAAACTTGAATTCGTAACTAGAATTCAAAACTCTAATTCGAAACTCGAATTTGAAACTCGAATTCGTAACTCGAATTTGAAACTCGAATTCGTACCTCGAATTCGAAACTTGAATTTGAAACTCGAATTCAAAACTCGAATTCCGAACTCGATTTCGAACCTCGAAATCGCAACTCGAATTCGTAACTCGAATTCGAAACTCGAATTTGAAACTCGAATTCGAAACTCGTATTCGAAACTCGAATTCGTAACTCGAATTCGAAACTCGAATTAGAAACTCGAATTCGTAACTCGAATTCAAAACTCGATTTCAAAACTCGAATTCGAAACTCCAATTCGTATCTCGAATTCGAAACTCGAATTCGTAACTTGAATTCGGAACTCGAATTCGTAACTCAAATTCGGAACTCGAATTCGAAATTAGAATTCGTAACTCAAATTCGAAACTCGAATTCGAAATTAGAATTCGAAACTCAAATTCGTAACTCCAATTCGAAACTCGAATTCGTAACTCGATTGCGAAACTCGAATTCGTAACTCGAATTCGATACTCGAATTCATACTCGAATTCGAAACTCATATTCGTAACTCGAATTCGAAACTTGAATTCGAATTCGAAACTCGAATTCGAAACTCGAATTCGTAACTCAGATTCGAAACTCGAATTTGAAATTTGAAATCGTAACTCAAATTCGTAACTCGAATTCGAAACTCTAATTCGAAACTAGAATTCGTAACTCGAATTCAAAAATTGAATTCGAAACTCGAATTCGTAACTCGAATTCGAAACTCAAATTCGAAACTCGAATTCGTAACTCGAATTCGAAAATCGAATTCGAATCTCGAATTCGAAACTCGAATTCGTAACTCGAATTCAAAACTCGAATTCGAAACTCGAATTCGTAACTCGAATTCGAAACTCGATTTCGAAACTCGAATTCGTAACTCGAATTCAAAACTCGAATTCGAAATTTGAATTCGTAACTCGCATTCGAAACTAAAATTCGATACTCGAATTCGAAACTCGAATTCGTAACTCGAATTTGAAACTCGAATTTAAAACTCGAATTCAATATTCAAATTAAAAACTCAAATTCGTAACACGAATTCGAAACTCGAATTCATAACTCGAATTCGAAACTCGAATTCGAAACTCGAATTCGAAACTCGAATTCGAAACTCGAATTCCAAACTCGAATTCGAAACTCGAATTCGTATCTCGAATTCGAAACTAAAAATTGTAAATCGAATTCGTAACTCGAATTAAAAACACGAATTCGGAACTCGAATTCGAAAGTCGAATTCGAAACTCGAATTCGAAACTGGAATTCTAAACTCGAATTCGTAACTCGAAATCGAAACTAAAATTCGAAAATCGAATTCGAAACTCGAATTCGAAACTCAAATTCGTAACCCGAATTTGAAACTCGAATACGAATCTCGAATTCGAAACTCGAATTCGTAACTCGAATTCGTATCTCGTATTCGAAACTCAAATTCGTAACTCGAATTAGTAACTCGAATTCAAAACTCGAATTAGTAACTCGATTTTGAAACTTGAATTCGAAACTCGAATTCGTAACTCGAATTCGAAACTCGAATTCGAAACTTGAATTTGAAACTCGAATTCAAAACTCGAATTCGAAACTCAAATTCGAAACTCGAATTCGAAACTCGAATTCGTAACTCGAATTCGAAACTCGAATTCGAATCTCGAATTCGAAACTCGAATTCGTAACTCGAATTGAAAACTCGAATTCGAAACTCGAATTCGTAACTTGAATTCGAAATTCGATTTCGAAACTCGAATTCGAAACTCCAACTCGTAACACGAATTCGAAACTCGAATTCGTAACTTGATTTCGAAACTCGAATCAGAAACTCGAATTCGAAACTCGAATTCGAAATTCGATTTCGTAACTCGAATTTGAAATTCGAATTCGAAACTCGAATTCGAAACTCGAATTCGAAACTGAAATTCGTAACTCGAATTCGAAACTCGAATTCGTAACTCGATTGCGAAACTAAAATTCGTAACTCGAATTCGTAACTCGAATTCGAAACTCGAATTCGAAACTCGAATTCGTATCTCGAATTCGAAACTCGAATTCGAAATTTGAATTCGAAACTCAAATTCGTAACTCGAATTCGAAACTCGAATTCGTAACTCGAATTCGAAACTCGAATTTGAAACTCGAATTCAAAACTCGAATTCATAACTCGAATTCGAAACTCGAATTTGAAACTCGAATTCGATCCTCGAATTTGAAACTCGAATTCGAAACTCGACTTCATAACTCGATTTCCAATTTCGAATTCAAAACTAGAACTTGAAACTCAAACTCGAAACTCGAATTCGAAACTAAAATTCGTAACTCGAATTCGTAACTCGAATTCGAAACTCGAATTCGAAACTCGAATTCGTATCTCGAATTCGAAACTCGAATTCGAAATTTGAATTCGAAACTCAAATTCGTAACTCGAATTCGAAACTCGAATTCGTAACTCGAATTCAAAACTCGAATTTGAAACTCCAATTCGAAACTCGAATTCGAAACTCAAATTCGTAACTCGAATTCGAAACTCGAATTCGAAACTCGAATTCAAAACTCGAACTCGAAACTCCAATTCGTAACTCGAATTTGAAACTCAAAATCGTAACTCGAATTCGAAACTCGAATTCGAAATTCAAACTCGTTACTGGAATTCGAAACTCAAAATAGTAACTCGAATTCGAAACTCGAATTCGTAACTCGAATTCGAAACTTTAATTCGTAACTAGAATTCAAAACTCTAATTCGAAACTCGAATTGGAAACTCGAATTCGTAACTCGAATTTGAAACTCGAATTCGTAACTCGAATTCGAAACTTGAATTTGAAACTCGAATTCAAAACTCGAATTCCGAACTCGATTTCGAACCTCGAAATCGCAACTCGAATTCGTAACTCGAATTCGAAACTCGAATTTGAAACTCGAATTCGAAACTCGTATTCGAAACTCGAATTCGTAACTCGAATTCGAAACTCGAATTAGAAACTCGAATTCGTAACTCGAATTCGAAACTCGATTTCAAAACTCGAATTCGAAACTCCAATTCGTATCTCGAATTCGAAACTTGAATTCGTAACTTGAATTCGGAACTCGAATTCGTAACTCAAATTCGAAACTCGAATTCGAAATTAGAATTCGTAACTCAAATTCGAAACTCGAATTCGAAACTCGAATTGGTAACTCATAATCGAAACTCGAATTCGAAACTCGAATTCGAAACTTGAATTCGTATCTCGAATTCAAAATTCGAATTTGAAACTCGAATTTAAAACTCGAATTCATAACTTGAATTTGAAACTCGAATTTGAAACTCGAATTCGAATTTCGAATTGAAAACTCGAATTTGGAACTCGAATTCGAAACTCGAATTCATAGCTCGAATTCAAAACTCGAATTCGAAACTCGAATTCGTATCTCGAATTCGAAACTCAAATTCGTAACTCGAATTCCTAACTCGAATTCAAAACTCGATTTCGAAACTCAAATTCGAAACTCGAATTCGTAACTCAAATTCGAAACTCGAATTCATAACTCGAATTCAAAACTCGAATTTGAAACTTAAATTCGTAACTCGAATTCGAAACTCAAATTCGAAACTCGAATTCAAAACTCGAATTCGTAACTCGAAATCGAAACTCGAATTCGAAACTCGAATTCGAAATAAGATTTGTATCTCGAATTCGAAACTCGAATTCGAAACTCGAATTCGTAACTCGAATTCGAAACTCGAATTCGAAACTCAAATTCAAAACTCGAATTCGTAACTCGAATTCGAAACTCGAATTCGTAACTTGAATTCGAAACTCGAATTCGTAACTCGAATTTGAAACTCGAATTCGAAATTCGAATTAAAAACCCGAATTCAAAACTCGAATTCGAAACTCGAATTCATAACTCGAATTTGAAACTCGAATTGGAAACTCGAATTTGTATCTTGAATTCGAAACTCAAATTCGTAACTCAAATTCGTAATTTGAATTCCAAACTCAAATTCGTAACTCGAGTTCGTATCTCGAATTCGAAACTCAAATTCGTAACTCGAATTCGTAACTCGAATTCAAAACTCGAATTTGTAACTCGAATTCGAAACTCGAATTCGAAACTCGAATTCGTAACTCGAATTCGAAACTCAAATTCGAAACTTGAATTTGAAAGTCAAATTCAAAACTCGAATTCGAAACTCGAATTCGAAACTCGAATTCGAAACTCGAATTCGTAACTCGAATTCGAAACTCGAATTCGAAACTCGAATTCGAAACTCGAATTCGTAACTTGAAATCGAAACTCGAATAAGAAACTCGAATTAATATCTCGAATGTGAAACTCGAATTTGAAACTCGAATTCGAAATTCGAATTAAAAACTCTAATTCTTAACTCGAATTCGAAACTTGAATTCAAACCTCGAATTCGAAACTCGAATTTGAAACTCGAATTCGAAACTCGAATTCGTATCTCGAATTCAAAACTCAAATTCGTAACTCGAATTCGTAACTCGAATTCAAAACTCGAATTCGTAACTCGAATTCGAAACTCGAATTCGTAACTCGAATTCGAAACTCGAATTCGTAACTCGAATTCAAAACTCGAATTCAAAATTTGAATTTGTAACTCGAATTCGAAACTAAAATTCAAAACTCGAATTCGTAACTCGAATTCGAAACTCGAATTCAAAACTAAAATTCGAAACTCGAATCCGAAACTCGAAGTCGAAACTCGAATTCGTAACTCGAATTCGAAACTCGAAATTGAATCTCGAATTCGAAACTCGAATTCGTACCTCGAATTCGAAACTCGAATTCGAAACTCGAATTCGAAACTCAAATTCGTTACTCGAATTCCAAACTCGAATTCGAAACACGAATTCGAAACACGAATTCGAAACTCATTTCGTAACTCGAATTCGAAACTCGAATTCTAATTCGAAACTCGAATTCGACACTCAATTTGGTAAGTCGATTTCGAAACTCGAATTCGAAACTTGAATTTTAAAGTCGAATTCAAAACTCGAATACGAAACTCAAATTCGAAACTCGAATTCGAAACTCGAATTCGTAACTCGAAATCGAAACTCGAAATCGAAACTCGAATTCGAAACTTGAATTCGTATCTCGAATTCAAAACTCGAATTTGAAACTCGAATTCGAAACTTAAATTTAAAACTCAAATTCGAAACTCTAATTTGAAACTTGAATTCGAAACTCAAATTCGTAACTCGAATTCGTAACTCGAATTCGAAACTCGAATTTGAAACTCGAATTCGAAACTCAAATACGTAACTCTATTCCAAACTCGAATTCGAAACTCGAATTCGTAACTCGAATTAGAAACTCGAATTCGAAACTCGAATTCGAAACTAGAATTCGTAACTCGAAATCGAAACTCGAATTCGAAACTCGAATTCGAAATTCGAATTCGAAACTCGAATTCGTAACTCGAATTCGAAACACGAATTCGAAACTTGAATTAGAAACTCGAATTCAAAACTCGAATTCGAAACTCGAATTCAAAACTCGAATTCGAAATTCGAATTCGAAACTCGAATTCGAAACTCGAATTCGTAACTCGAAATCGAAACTCGAATTCGAAACTCGAATTCGAAACTCGAATTCATAACTGGAATTCAAAACTCGAATTCGAAATTTGAATTCGTATCTCGAATTCGAAACTCAAATTCGTAACTCAGATTCGTAACTCGAATTCCAAACTCGAATTCGTAACTTGAATTCGAAACTCGAATTCGTAACTCGAATTCGAAACTCGAATTCGTAACTCGAATTCAAAACTCGAATTTGTAACTCGAATTCAAACTCGAAATTGAAATTTGAATTCGTAACTCGAATTCGAAACTCAAATTCGAAACTCGAATTTGAAACTCGAATTTAAAACTCGCATTCGATATTCGAATTAAAAACTCGAATTCGAAACTCGAATTTGAAACCCGAATTCGAAACTCGAAATCGAAACTCGAATTCGAAACTCGAATTCGAAACTCGAATTCGAAACTTGAATTCGAAACTCGAATTCGAAACTCGAATTCGAAACTTGATTTTGAAACTCGAATTCTTAACTCGAATTCGAAACTCGAATTCGAAACTCAAATTTTAAACTCGAATTCGAACCTCGAATTCGAAACTCGAATTCGAAACTCGAATTCGTAACTCTAATTCTAAACTCGAATTGAAAACTCGAATTCGAAACTCGAATTCGTAACTCGAATTCAAAACTCGAATTCGAAACTCGAATTCGTAACTAAATTTGGAAACTCGAATTCGTAACTCGAATTCGAAACTTGAATTCGAAACTGGAATTTGAAACTCGAATTCGAAACTCGAATTCGAAACTCGAATTTGAATCTCGAATTTGAAACTTTAATTCGAAACTCTAATTCGTAATTAGAATTCGAAACTCGAAATCGAAACTCGAATTCGTGACTCGAATTAGAAACGCGAATTCGAAACTCGAATTCGAAACTCTAATTCGTAACTCGAATTCGAAACCCGAATTCGAAACTCGAATTCGTAACTCGAATTCGAAACTCGAATTCGAAACTGGAATTTGAAAGTCGAATTCAAAACTCGAATTCAAAACTCGAATTCGAAACTCGAATTCGAAACTTAATTTCTAACTCGAATTCGTAACTCGAATTTAAAACTCGAATTCGTAACTCGAGTTCGTATCTCGAATTCGAAACTCAAATTCGTAACTCGAATTCGAAACTCGAATTCAAAACTCGAATTTGTAACGAATTCGAAACTCGAATTTGAAACTCGAATTTGTAACTCGAATTCGAAACTCGAATTCGAAACTTGAGTTTGAAAGTCAAATTCAAAACTCGAATTCGAAACTCGAATTCGAAACTCGAAATTGAAACTCGAATTCGTAACTCGAACTCGAAACTCAAATTCGAAACTCGAATTCAAAACTCGAATTCGTAACTCGAAATCGAAACTCGAATTCGAAACTCGAATTCGAAATAAGAATTTGTATCTCGAATTCGAAACTCGAATTCAAAACTCGAATTTGTAACTCGAATTCGAAACTCGAATTCGAAACTCGAATTCGTAACTCGAATTCGAAACTCGAATTCGAAACTTGAATTTGAAAGTCGAATTCAAAACTCGAAATCGAAACTCGAATTCGAAACTCGAATTCGAAACTCGAATTCGAAACTCAAATTCAAAACTCGAATTCGTAACTCGAATTCGAAACTCGAATTCGTAACTCGAATTCGAAACTCGAATTCAAAACTCGAATTCGTAACTCGAAATCGAAACTCGAATTCGAAACTCGAATTCGAAATTAGAATTTGTATCTCGAATTCGAAACTCGAATTCAAATCTCGAATTTGTAACTCGAATTCGAAACTCTAATTCGAAACTCGAATTCGTAACTCGAATTCGAAACTCGAATTTAAAACTCGAATTCGAAATTCGAATTAAAAACCCGAATTCAAAACTCGAATTCGAAACTCGAATTCATAACTCGAATTTGAAACTCGAATTGGAAACTCGAATTTGTATCTTGAATTCGAAACTCAAATTCGTAACTCAAATTCGTAATTTGAATTCCAAACTCAAATTCGTAACTCGAGTTCGTATCTCGAATTCGAAACTCAAATTCGTAACTCGAATTCGTAACTCGAATTCAAAACTCGAATTTGTAACTCAAATTCGAAACTCGAATTCGAAACTCGAATTCGTAACTCGAATTCGAAACTCAAATTCGAAACTTGAATTTGAAAGTCAAATTCAAAACTCGAATTCGAAACTCGAATTCGAAACTCGAATTCGAAACTCGAATTCGTAACTCGAATTCGAAATTCAAATTTGTAACTCGAATTCAAACTCGAAATTGAAATTTGAATTCGTAACTCGAATTCGAAACTCAAATTCGAAACTCGAATTTGAAACTCGAATTTAAAACTCGAATTCGATATTCGAATTAAAAACTCGAATTCGAAACTCGAATTCGAAACCCGAATTCGAAACTCGAAATCGAAACTCGAATTCGAAACTCGAATTCGAAACTCGAATTCGAAACTTGAATTCGAAACTTGAATTCGAAACTCGAATTCGAAACTCGATTTTGAAACTCGAATTCTTAACTCGAATTCGAAACTCGAATTCGAAATTCAAATTTTAAACTCGAATTCGAACCTCGAATTCGAAACTCGAATTCGAAACTCGAATTCGTAACTCTAATTCTAAACTCGAATTGAAAACTCGAATTCGAAACTCGAATTCGTAACTCGAATTCAAAACTCGAATTCGAAACTCGAATTCGTAACTAAAATTAGAAACTCGAATTCGTAACTCGAATTAGAAACTTGAATTCGAAACTGGAATTCGAAACTCGAATTCGAAACTCGAATTCGAAACTCGAATTTGAATCTCGAATTTGAAACTTTAATACGAAACTCGAATTCGTAATTAGAATTCGAAACTCGAAATCGAAACTCGAATTCGTGACTCGAATTAGAAACGCGAATTCGAAACTCGAATTCGAAACTCAAATTCGTAACTCGAATTCGAAACTCGAATTCGAAACTCGAATTCGTAACTCGAATTCGAAACTCGAATTCGAAACTGGAATTTGAAAGTCGAATTCAAAACTCGAATTCGAAACTCGAATTCGAAACTCGAATTCGAAACTTAATTTCGAAACTCGAATTCGTAACTCGAATTTAAAACTCGAATTCGTAACTCGAGTTCGTATCTCGAATTCGAAACTCAAATTCGTAACTCGAATTCGAAACTCAAATTCAAAACTCGAATTTGTAACGAATTCGAAACTCGAATTTGAAACTCGAATTTGTAACTCGAATTCGAAACTCGAATTCGAAACTCGAATTCGAAACTTGAGTTTGAAAGTCAAATTCAAAACTCGAATTCGAAACTCGAATTCGAAACTCGAAATTGAAACTCGAATTCGTAACTCGAACTCGAAACTCAAATTCGAAACTCGAATTCAAAACTCGAATTCGTAACTCGAAATCGAAACTCGAATTCGAAACTCGAATTCGAAATAAGAATTTGTATCTCGAATTCGAAACTCGAATTCAAAACTCGAATTTGTAACTCGAATTCGAAACTCGAATTCGAAACTCGAATTCGTAACTCGAATTCGAAACTCGAATTCGAAACTTGAATTTGAAAGTCGAATTCAAAACTCGAAATCGAAACTCGAATTCGAAACTCCAATTCGAAACTCGAATTCGAAACTCAAATTCAAAACTCGAATTCGTAACTCGAATTCGAAACTCGAATTCGTAACTCGAATTCGAAACTCGAATTCGTAACTCGAATTTAAAACTTGAATTCGAAATTCGAATTAAAAACCCGAATTCAAAACTCGAATTCGAAACTCGAATTTATAACTCGAATTTGAAACTCGAATTGGAAACTCTAATTTGTATCTTGAATTCGAAACTCAAATTCGTAACTCAAATTCGTAATTTGAATTCCAAACTTAAATTCGTAACTCGAGTTCGTATCTCGAATTCGAAACTCAAATTCGTAACTCGAATTCGTAACTCGAATTCAAAACTCGACTTTGTAACTCGAATTCGAAACTCGAATTCGAAACTCGAATTCGTAACTCGAATTCGAAACTCAAATTCGAAACTTGAATTTGAAAGTCGAATTTAAAACTCGAATTCGAAACTCGAATTCGAAACTCGAATTCGAAACTCGAATTCGAAACTCGAATTCGTAACTCGAATTCGAAACTCGAATTCGAAACTCGAAATCCAAACTCGAAATCGAAACTCGAAATCAAAACTCGAATTCGAAACTCGAATTCGAAACTTGAATTCGTATCTCGAATTCGAAACTCGAATTTTAAACTCGAATTCAAAACTCGAATTCATAACTCGAATTTGAAATTCGAACTTGAAACTCGAATTCGATATTCGAATTAAAAACTCGAATTCGTAACTCGAATTCGAAACTTGAATTCATAACTCGAATTCAAAACTCGAATTCGAAACTCGAATTCGTATCTCGAATTCGAACCTCAAATTCGTAACTCGAATTCGTAACTCGAATTCAAAACTCGAATTCGTAATTTGAATTCGAAACTCGAATTCGAAACTCGAATTCGAAACTCGAATTGGTAACTCATAATCGAAACTCGAATTCGAAACTCGAATTCGAAACTTGAATTCGTATCTCGAATTCAAAATTCGAATTTGAAACTCGAATTTAAAACTCGAATTCATAACTTAAATTTGAAACTCGAATTTGAAACTCGAATTCGAATTTCGAATTGAAAACTCGAATTTGGAACTCGAATTCGAAACTCGAATTTATAGCTCGAATTCAAAACTCGAATTCGAAACTCGAATTCGTATCTCGAATTCGAAACTCAAATTCGTAACTCGAATTCCTAACTCGAATTCAAAACTCGATTTCGAAACTCAAATTCGAAACTCGAATTCGTAACTCAAATTCGAAACTCGAATTCATAACTCGAATTCAAAACTCGAATTTGAAACTTAAATTCGTAACTCGAATTCGAAACTCAAATTCGAAACTCGAATTCAAAACTCGAATTCGTAACTCGAAATCGAAACTCGAATTCGAAACTCGAATTCGAAATAAGATTTGTATCTCGAATTCGAAACTCGATTTCAAAACTCGAATTTGTAACTCGAATTCGAAACTCGAATTCGAAACTCGAATTCGTAACTCGAATTCGAAACTCGAATTCGAAACTCAAATTCAAAACTCGAATTCGTAACTCGAATTCGAAACTCGAATTCGTAACTTGAATTCGAAACTCGAATTCGTAACTCGAATTTGAAACTCGAATTCGAAATTCGAATTAAAAACCCGAATTCAAAACTCGAATTCGAAACTCGAATTCATAACTCGAATTTGAAACTCGAATTGGAAACTCGAATTTGTATCTTGAATTCGAAACTCAAATTCGTAACTCAAATTCGTAATTTGAATTCCAAACTCAAATTCGTAACTCGAGTTCGTATCTCGAATTCGAAACTCAAATTCGTAACTCGAATTCGTAACTCGAATTCAAAACTCGAATTGGTAACTCGAATTCGAAACTCGAATTCGAAACTCGAATTCGTAACTCGAATTCGAAACTCGAATTCGATACTCCAATTCGAAACTCGAATTCGGAACTCGAAATTCAAATTTGAATTCGAAACTCGAATTCGAAACTCGAATTCGAAACTGAATTGAAAACTGGAATTCGTAACTGAATTAAAACTCGAATTCGAAATTAAATTAAAACCTGAACACCAAAACTCGAATTCGAAACTCGAATTCATAACTCGAATTTGAAACTCGAATTGGAAACTCGAATTTGTAACTTGAATTCGAAACTCAAATTCGTAACTCAAATTCGTAATTTGAATTCCAAACTCAAATTCGTAACTCGAGTTCGTATCTCGAATTCGAAACTCAAATTCGTAACTCGAATTCGTAACTCGAATTCAAAACTCGAATTTGTAACTCGAATTCGAAACTCGAATTCGAAATTTGAATTCGTAACTCGAATTCGAAACTCAAATTCGAAACTTGAATTTGAAAGTCGAATTCAAAACTCGAATTCGAAACTCGAATTCGAAACTCGAATTCGAAACTCGAATTCGAAACTCGAATTCGTAACTCGAATTCGAAACTCGAATTCGAAACTCGAAATCGAAACTCGAAATCGAAACTCGAAATCAAAACTCGAATTCGAAACTCGAATTCGAAACTTGAATTCGTATCTCGAATTCGAAACTCGAATTTTAAACTCGAATTCAAAACTCGAATTCATAACTCGAATTTGAAATTCGAACTTGAAACTCGAATTCGAAATTCGAATTAAAAACTCGAATTCGTAACTCGAATTCGAAACTCGAATTCATAACTCGAATTCAAAACTCAAATTCGAAACTCGAATTCGTATCTCGAATTCGAAACTCAAATTCGTAACTCGAATTCGTAACTCGAATTCAAAACTCGAATTCGTAATTTGAATTCGAAACTCGAATTCGAAACTCGAATTCGAAACTCGAATTGGTAACTCATAATCGAAACTCGAATTCGAAACTCGAATTCGAAACTTGAATTCGTATCTCGAATTCAAAATTCGAATTTGAAACTCGAATTTAAAACTCGAATTCATAACTTGAATTTGAAACTCGAATTTGAAACTCGAATTCGAATTTCGAATTGAAAACTCGAATTTGGAACCCGAATTCGAAACTCGAATTCATAGCTCGAATTCAAAACTCGAATTCAAAACTTGAATTCGTATCTCGAATTCGAAACTCAAATTCGTAACTCGAATTCGTAACTCGAATTCAAAACTCGATTTCGAAACTCAAATTCGAAACTCGAATTCGTAACTCAAATTCGAAACTCGAATTCATAACTCGAATTCAAAACTCGAATTTGAAACTTAAATTCGTAACTCGAATTCGAAACTCAAATTCGAAACTCGAATTCAAAACTCGAATTCGTAACTCGAAATCGAAACTCGAATTCGAAACTCGAATTCGAAATAAGATTTGTATCTCGAATTCGAAACTCGAATTCTCGAAAACTCGAATTCGAAACTCGAATTCGTCGAATTCGAAACTCGAATTCGAAACTCAAATTCAAAACTCGAATTCGTAACTCGAATTCGAAACTCGAATTCGTAACTTGAATTCGAAACTCGAATTCGTAACTCGAATTTGAAACTCGAATTCGAAATTCGAATTAAAAACCCGAATTCAAAACTCGAATTCGAAACTCGAATTCATAACTCGAATTTGAAACTCGAATTGGAAACTCGAATTTGTATCTTGAATTCGAAACTCAAATTCGTAACTCAAATTCGTAATTTGAATTCCAAACTCAAATTCGTAACTCGAGTTCGTATCTCGAATTCGAAACTCAAATTCGTAACTCGAATTCGTAACTCGAATTCAAAACTCGAATTTGTAACTCGAATTCGAAACTCGAATTCGAAACTCGAAATCGTAACTCGAATTCGAAACTCAAATTCGAAACTTGAATTTGAAAGTCAAATTCAAAACTCGAATTCGAAACTCGAATTCGAAACTCGAATTCGAAACTCGAATTCGTAACTCGAATTCGAAACTCGAATTCGAAACTCGAATTCGAAACTCGAATTCGTAACTTGAAATCGAAACTCGAATAGAAACTCGAATTAATAACTCGAATGTGAAACTCGAATTTGAAACTCGAATTCGAAATTCGAATTAAAAACTCGAATTCTTAACTCGAATTCGAAACTTGAATTCAAACCTCGAATTCGAAACTCGAATTTGAAACTCGAATTCGAAACTCGAATTCGTATCTCGAATTCAAAACTCAAATTCGTAACTCGAATTCGTAACTCGAATTCAAAACTCGAATTCGTAACTCGAATTCGAAACTCGAATTCGTAACTCGAATTCAAAACTCGAATTCAAAATTTGAATTTGTAACTCGAATTCGAAACTAAAATTCAAAACTCGAATTCGTAACTCGAATTCGAAACTCGAATTCAAAACTAAAATTCGAAACTCGAATCCGAAACTCGAAGTCGAAACTCGAATTCGTAACTCGAATTCGAAACTCGAAATTGAATCTCGAATTCGAAACTCGAATTCGTACCTCGAATTCGAAACTCGAATTCGAAACTCGAATTCGAAACTCAAATTCGTTACTCGAATTCCAAACTCGAATTCGAAACACGAATTCGAAACACGAATTCGAAACTCATTTCGTAACTCGAATTCGAAACTCGAATTCTAATTCGAAACTCGAATTCGACACTCAATTTGGTAAGTCGATTTCGAAACTCGAATTCGAAACTTGAATTTTAAAGTCGAATTCAAAACTCGAATACGAAACTCAAATTCGAAACTCGAATTCGAAACTCGAATTCGTAACTCGAAATCGAAACTCGAAATCGAAACTCGAATTCGAAACTTGAATTCGTATCTCGAATTCAAAACTCGAATTTGAAACTCGAATTCGAAACTTAAATTTAAAACTCAAATTCGAAACTCTAATTTGAAACTTGAATTCGAAACTCAAATTCGTAACTCGAATTCGTAACTCGAATTCGAAACTCGAATTTGAAACTCGAATTCGAAACTCAAATACGTAACTCTATTCCAAACTCGAATTCGAAACTCGAATTCGTAACTCGAATTAGAAACTCGAATTCGAAACTCGAATTCGAAACTAGAATTCGTAACTCGAAATCGAAACTCGAATTCGAAACTCGAATTCGAAACTCGAATTCGAAACTCGAATTCGTAACTCGAATTCGAAACTCGAATTCGAAACTCGAATTCGAAACTCGAATTCGTAACTCGAAATCGAAACTCGAATTCGAAACTCAAATTCGAAACTTGAATTTAAAAGTCGAATTCAAAACTCGAATTCGAAACTCGAATTCGAAACTCGAATTCGAAACTCGAATTCGTAACTCGAATTCGAAACTCGAATTCGAAACTCGAATTCGAAGCTTGAATTCGTATCTCGAATTCGAAACTCGAATTTTAAACTCGAATTCAAAACTCGAATTCATAACTCGAATTTGAAATTCGAACTTGAAACTCGATTTCGAAATTCGAATTAAAAACTCGAATTCGTAACTCGAATTCGAAACTCGAATTAATAACTCGAATTCAAAACTCGAATTCGAAAATCGAATTCGTATCTCGAATTCGAAACTCAAATTCGTAACTCGAATTCGTAACTCGAATTCAAAACTCGAATTCGTAATTTGAATTCGAACCTCGAATTCGAAACTCGAATTCGAAACTCAAGTTGGTATCTCATAATCGAAACTCGAATTCGAAACTCGAATTCGAAACTTGAATTCGTATCTCGAATTCGAAACTCGAATTTGACACTCGAATTTAAAACTCGAATTCATAACTTGAATTTGAAACTCGAATTTGAAACTCGAATTCGAATTTCGAATTAAAAACTCGAATTTGGAACTCAAATTCGAAACTCAAATTCAAGAATTCATAAAACTCTGAATCAATTCAACAATTCAAAACTCGATTCAAGACTCGAATTCGTAACTCGAATTCGAAACTCTAACGAAACTCAAATTCATTAACTCGAATAAAACCAATTCGAAACTCAAATTCGTAACTCGAATTCGAAACTCAAATTCGAAACTCGAATTCAAAACTCGAATTCGTAACTCGAAATCGAAACTCGAATTCGAAACTCGAATTCGAAATTAGAATTTGTATCTCGAATTCGTAACTCGAATTCGAAACTCGAATTCGAAACTTGAATTTGAAAGTCGAATTCAAAACTTGAAATCGAAACTCGAATTCGAAACTCGAATTCGAAACTCGAATTCGTAACTCGAATTCGTAACTCGAATTCAAAACTCGAATTTGTAACTCGAATTCGAAACTCGAATTCGAAACTCGAATTCGTAACTCGAATTCGAAACTCAAATTCGAAACTTGAATTTGAAAGTCGAATTCAAAACTCGAATTCGAAACTCGAATTCGAAACTCGAATTCGAAACTCGAATTCGAAACTCGAATTCGTAACGCGAATTCGAAACTCGAATTCGAAACTCGAATTCGAAGCTTGAATTCGTATCTCGAATTCGAAACTCGAATTTTAAACTCGAATTCAAAACTCGAATTCATAACTCGAATTTGAAATTCGAACTTGAAACTCGATTTCGAAATTCGAATTAAAAACTCGAATTCGTAACTCGAATTCGAAACTCGAATTAATAACTCGAATTCAAAACTCGAATTCGAAAATCGAATTCGTATCTCGAATTCGAAACTCAAATTCTTAACTCGAATTCGTAACTCGAATTCAAAACTCGAATTCGTAATTTGAATTCGAAACTAGAATTCGAAACTCGAATTCGAAACTCAAATTGGTATCTCATAATCGAAACTCGAATTCGAAACTCGAATTCGAAACTTGAATTCGTATCTCGAATTCGAAACTCGAATTTGAAACTCGAATTTAAAACTCAATTTCATAACTTGAATTTGAAACTCGAATTTGAAACTCGAATTCGAATTTCGAATTAAAAACTCGAATTTGGAACTCAAATTCGAAACTCGAATTCATAACTCGAATTCAAAACTCGAATTCGAAACTCGAATTCGTATCTCGAATTCGAAACTCAAATTCGTAACTCGAATTCGTAACTCGAATTCAAAACTCGATTTCGAAACTCGAATTCGAAACTCGAATTCGTAACTCAATTTCGAAACTCGAATTCATAACTCGAATTAAAAACTCGAATTCGAAACTCAAATTCGTAACTCGAATTCGAAACTCAAATTCGAAACTCGAATTCAAAACTCGAATTCGTAACTCGAAATCGAAACTCGAATTCGAAACTCGAATTCGAAATTAGAATTTGTATCTCGAATTCGAAACTTGAATTCGAAACTCGAATTTGTAACTCGAATTCGAAACTCGAATTCGAAACTTGAATTTGAAAGTCGAATTCAAAACTTGAAATCGAAACTCGAATTCGAAACTCGAATTCGAAACTCGAATTCGAAACTCAAATTCAAAACTCGAATTCGTAACTCGAATTCGAAACTCGAATTCGTTACTCGAATTCGAAACTCGAATTCGTAACTCGAATTTGAAACTCGAATTCGAAATTCGAATTAAAAACCCGAATTCAAAACTCGAATTCGAAACTCGAATTCATAACTCGAATTTGACACTCGAATTGGAAACTCGAATTTGTATCTTGAATTCGAAACTCAAATTCGTAACTCAAATTCGTAATTTGAATTCCAAACTCAAATTCGTAACTCGAGTTCGTATCTCGAATTCGAAACTCAAATTCGTAACTCGAATTCGTAACTCGAATTCAAAACTCGAATTTCTAACTCGAATTCGAAACTCGAATTCGAAACTCGAAATCGTAACTCGAATTCGAAACTCAAATTCGAAACTTGAATTTGAAAGTCAAATTCAAAACTCGAATTCGAAACTCGAATTCGAAACTCGAATTCGAAACTCGAATTCGTAACTCGAATTCGAAATTCGAATTTGTAACTCGAATTCAAACTCGAAATTGAAATTTGAATTCGTAACTCGAATTCGAAACTCAAATTCGAAACTCGAATTTGAAATTCGAATTTAAAACTCGAATTCGATATTCGAATTAAAAAGTCGAATTCGAAGCTCGAATTCGAAACCCGAATTCGAAACTCGAAATCGAAACTCGAATTCGAAACTCGAATTCGAAACTCGAATTCGAAACTTGAATTCGAAACTCGAAATCGAAACTCGAATTCGAAACTCGATTTTGAAACTCGAATTCTTAACTCGAATTCGAAACTCGAATTCGAAACTCAAATTTTAAACTCGAATTCGAACCTCGAATTCGAAACTCGAATTCGAAACTCGAATTCGTAACTCTAATTCTAAACTCGAATTGAAAACTCGAATTCGAAACTCGAATTCGTAACTCGAATTCAAAACTCGAATTCGAAACTCGAATTCGTAACTAAAATTAGAAACTCGAATTCGTAACTCGAATTAGAAACTTGAATTCGAAACTGGAATTCGAAACTCGAATTCGAAACTCGAATTCGAAACTCGAATTTGAATCTCGAATTTGAAACTTTAATTCGAAACTTGAATTCGTAATTAGAATTCGAAACTCTAAATCGAAACTCGAATTCGTGACTCGAATTAGAAACGCGAATTCGAAACTCGAATTCGAAACTCAAATTCGTAACTCGAATTCGAAACTCGAATTCGGAACTCGAATTCGTAACTCGAATTCGAAACTCGAATTCGAAACTGGAATTTGAAAGTCGAATTCAAAACTCGAATTCGAAACTCGAATTCGAAACTCGAATTCGAAACTTAATTTCGAAACTCGAATTCGTAACTCGAATTTAAAACTCGAATTCGTAACTCGAGTTCGTATCTCGAATTCGAAACTCAAATTCGTAACTCGAATTCGAAACTCGAATTCAAAACTCGAATTTGTAACGAATTCGAAACTCGAATTTGAAACTCGAATTTGTAACTCGAATTCGAAACTCGAATTCGAAACTTGAGTTTGAAAGTCAAATTCAAAACTCGAATTCGAAACTCGAATTCGAAACTCGAAATTGAAACTCGAATTCGTAACTCGAATTCGAAACTCAAATTCGAAACTCGAATTCAAAACTCGAATTCGTCCCTCGAAATCGAAACTCGAATTCGAAACTCGAATTCGAAATAAGAATTTGTATCTCGAATTCGAAACTCGAATTCAAAACTCGAATTTGTAATTCGAATTCGAAACTCGAATTCGAAACTCGAATTCGTAACTCGAATTCGAAACTCGAATTCGAAACTTGAATTTGAAAGTCGAATTCAAAACTCGAAATCGAAACTCGAATTCGAAACTCCAATTCGAAACTCGAATTCAAAACTCAAATTCAAAACTCGAATTCGTAACTCGAATTCGAAACTCGAATTCGTAACTGGAATTCGAAACTCGAATTCGTAACTCGAATTTAAAACTCGAATTCGAAATTCGAATTAAAAACCCGAATTCAAAACTCGAATTCGAAACTCGAATTTATAACTCGAATTTGAAACTCGAATTGGAAACTCTAATTTGTATCTTGAATTCGAAACTCAAATTCGTAACTCAAATTCGTAATTTGAATTCCAAACTCAAATTCGTAACTCGAGTTCGTATCTCGAATTCAAAACTCAAATTCGTAACTCGAATTCGTAACTCGAATTCAAAACTCGAATTTGTAACGCTAATTCGAAACTCGAATTCGTAACTCGAATTCGAAACTCGAATTCGAAACTCGAATTCGAAACTCGAATTCGAAACTCGAATTCGTAACTCGAATTCGAAACTCGAATTCGAAACTCGAAATCGAAACTCGAAATCGAAACTCGAAATCAAAACTCGAATTCGAAACTCGAATTCGAAACTTGAATTCGTATCTCGAATTCGAAACTCGAATTTTAAACTCGAATTCAAAACTCGAATTCATAACTCGAATTTGAAATTCGAACTTGAAACTCGAATTCGAAATTCGAATTAAAAACTCGAATTCGTAACTCGAATTCGAAACTCGAATTCATAACTCGAATTCAAAACTCAAATTCGAAACTCGAATTCGTATCTCGAATTCGAAACTCAAATTCGTAACTCGAATTCGTAACTCGAATTCAAAACTCGAATTCGTAATTTGAATTCGAAACTCGAATTCGAAACTCGAATTCGAAACTCGAATTGGTAACTCATAATCGAAACTCGAATTCGAAACTCGAATTCGAAACTTGAATTCGTATCTCGAATTCGAAACTCGAATTTGAAACTCGAATTTAAAACTCGAATTCATAACTTGAATTTGAAACTCGAATTTGAAACTCGAATTCGAATTTCGAATTGAAAACTCGAATTTGGAACCCGAATTCGAAACTCGAATTCATAGCTCGAATTCAAAACTCGAATTCGAAACTCGAATTCGTATCTCGAATTCGAAACTCATATTCGTAACTCGAATTCGTAACTCGAATTCAAAACTCGATTTCGAAACTCGAATTCGAAACTCGAATTCGTAACTCAAATTCGAAACTCGAATTCATAACTCGAATTCAAAACTCGAATTTGAAACTTAAATTCGTAACTCGAATTCGAAACTCAAATTCGAAACTCGAATTCAAAACTCGAATTCGTAACTCGAAATCGAAACTCGAATTCGAAACTCGAATTCGAAATAAGATTTGTATCTCGAATTCGAAACTCGAATTCAAAACTCGAATTTGTAACTCGAATTCGAAACTCGAATTCGAAACTCGAATTCGTAACTCGAATTCGAAACTCGAATTCGAAACTCAAATTCAAAACTCGAATTCATAACTCGAATTCGAAACTCGAATTCGTAACTCGAATTCGAAACTCGAATTCGTAACTCGAATTTGAAACTCGAATTCGAAATTCGAATTAAAAACCCGAATTTAAAACTCGAATTCGAAACTCGAATTCATAACTCGAATTTGAAACTCGAATTCGAAACTCGAATTCGTAACTCGAATTCGAAACTCGAATTCGAAACTTGAATTTGAAAGTCGAATTCAAAACTTGAAATCGAAACTCGAATTCGTAACTCGAATTCGTAACTCGAATTCAAAACTCGAATTTGTAACTCGAATTCGAAACTCGAATTCGAAACTCGAATTCGTAACTCGAATTCGAAACTCAAATTCGAAACTTGAATTTGAAAGTCAAATTCAAAACTCGAATTCGAAACTCGAATTCGAAACTCGAATTCGAAACTCGAATTCGTAACTCGAATTCGAAACTCGAATTCGAAACTCGAATTCGAAGCTTGAATTCGTATCTCGAATTCGAAACTCGAATTTTAAACTCGAATTCAAAACTCGAATTCATAACTCGAATTTGAAATTCGAACTTGAAACTCGATTTCGAAATTCGAATTAAAAACTCGAATTCGTAACTCGAATTCGAAACTCGAATTAATAACTCGAATTCAAAACTCGAATTCGAAAATCGAATTCGTATCTCGAATTCGAAACTCAAATTCTTAACTCGAATTCGTAACTCGAATTCTAAACTCGAATTCGTAATTTGAATTCGAAACTCGAATTCGAAACTCGAATTCGAAACTCAAATTGGTATCTCATAATCGAAACTCGAATTCGAAACTCGAATTCGAAACTTGAATTCGTATCTCGAATTCGAAACTCGAATTTGAAACTCGAATTTAAAACTCGAATTCATAACTTGAATTTGAAACTCGAATTTGAAACTCGAATTCGAATTTCGAATTAAAAACTCGAATTTGGAACTCAAATTCGAAACTCGAATTCATAACTCGAATTCAAAACTCGAATTCGAAACTCGAATTCGTATCTCGAATTCGAAACTCAAATTCGTAACTCGAATTCGTAACTCGAATTCAAAACTCGATTTCGAAACTTGAATTCGAAACTCGAATTCGTAACTCAATTTCGAAACTCGAATTCATAACTCGAATTAAAAACTCGAATTCGAAACTCAAATTCGTAACTCGAATTCGAAACTCAAATTCGAAACTCGAATTCAAAACTCGAATTCGTAACTCGAAATCGAAACTCGAATTCGAAACTCGAATTCGAAATTAGAATTTGTATCTCGAATTCGAAACTTGAATTCGAAACTCGAATTTGTAACTCGAATTCGAAACTCGAATTCGAAACTTGAATTTGAAAGTCGAATTCAAAACTTGAAATCGAAACTCGAATTCGAAACTCGAATTCGAAACTCGAATTCGAAACTCAAATTCAAAACTCGAATTCGTAACTCGAATTCGAAACTCGAATTCGTCACTCGAATTCGAAACTCGAATTCGTAACTCGAATTTGAAACTCGAATTCGAAATTCGAATTAAAAACCCGAATTCAAAACTCGAATTCGAAACTCGAATTCATAACTCGAATTTGAAACTCGAATTGGAAACTCGAATTTGTATCTTGAATTCGAAACTTAAATTCGTAACTCAAATTCGTAATTTGAATTCCAAACTCAAATTCGTAACTCGAGTTCGTATCTCGAATTCGAAACTCAAATTCGTAACTCGAATTCGTAACTCGAATTCAAAACTCGAATTTGTAACTCGAATTCGAAACTCGAATTCGAAACTCGAATTCGTAACTCCAATTCGAAACTCAAATTCGAAACTTGAATTTGAAAGTCAAATTCAAAACTCGAATTCGAAACTCGAATTCGAAACTCGAATTCGGAACTCGAATTCGTAACTCGAATTCGAAACTCGAATTTGTAACTCGAATTCAAACTCGAAATTGAAATTTGAATTCGTAACTCGAATTCGAAACTCAAATTCGAAACTCGAATTTGAAACTCGAATTTAAAACTCGAATTCGATATTCGAATTAAAAACTCGAATTCGAAACTCGAATTCGAAACCCGAATTCGAAACTCGAAATCGAAACTCGAATTCGAAACTCGAATTCGAAACTCGAATTCGAAACTTGAATTCGAAACTTGAATTCGAAACTCGAATTCGAAACTCGATTTTGAAACTCGAATTCTTAACTCGAATTCGAAACTCGAATTCGAAATTCAAATTTTAAACTCGAATTCGAACCTCGAATTCGAAACTCGAATTCGAAACTCGAATTCGTAACTCTAATTCTAAACTCGAATTGAAAACTCGAATTCGAAACTCGAATTCGTAACTCGAATTCAAAACTCGAATTCGAAACTCGAATTCGTAACTAAAATTAGAAACTCGAATTCGTAACTCGAATTAGAAACTTGAATTCGAAACTGGAATTCGAAACCCGAATTCGAAACTCGAATTTGAAACTCGAATTTGAATCTGGAATTTGAAACTTTAATTCGAAACTCGAATTCGTAATTAGAATTTGAAACTCGAAATCGAAACTCGAATTCGTGACTCGAATTAGAAACGCGAATTCGAAACTCGAATTCGAAACTCAAATTCGTAACTCGAATTCGAAACTCGAATTCGAAACTCGAATTCGTAACTCGAATTTGAAACTCGAATTCGTAACTCGAATTCGAAACTCGAATTCGAAACTGGAATTTGAAAGTCGAATTCAAAACTCGAATTCGAAACTCGAATTCGAAACTCGAATTCGAAACTTAATTTCGAAACTCGAATTCGTAACTCGAATTTAAAACTCGAATTCGTAACTCGAGTTCGTATCTCGAATTCGAAACTCAAATTCGTAACTCGAATTCGAAACTCGAATTCAATCTCGAATTTGTAACGAATTCGAAACTCGAATTTGAAACTCGAATTTGTAACTCGAATTCGAAACTCGAATTCGAAACTTGAGTTTGAAAGTCAAATTCAAAACTCGAATTCGAAACTCGAATTCGAAACTCGAAATTGAAACTCGAATTCGTAACTCGAATTCGAAACTCAAATTCGAAACTCGAATTCAAAACTCGAATTCGTCCCTCGAAATCGAAACTCGAATTCGAAACTCGAATTCGAAATAAGAATTTGTATCTCGAATTCGAAACTCGAATTCAAAACTCGAATTTGTAATTCGAATTCGAAACTCGAATTCGAAACTCGAATTCGTAACTCGAATTCGAAACTCGAATTCGAAACTTGAATTTGAAAGTCGAATTCAAAACTCGAAATCGAAACTCGAATTCGAAACTCCAATTCGAAACTCGAATTCGAAACTCAAATTCAAAACTCGAATTCGTAACTCGAATTCGAAACTCGAATTCGTAACTCGAATTCGAAACTCGAATTCGTAACTCGAATTTAAAACTTGAATTCGAAATTCGAATTAAAAACCCGAATTCAAAACTCGAATTCGAAACTCGAATTTATAACTCGAATTTGAAACTCGAATTGGAAACTCTAATTTGTATCTTGAATTCGAAACTCAAATTCGTAACTCAAATTCGTAATTTGAATTCCAAACTCAAATTCGTAACTCGAGTTCGTATCTCGAATTCAAAACTCAAATTCGTAACTCGAATTCGTAACTCGAATTCAAAACTTGAATTTGTAACGCTAATTCGAAACTCGAATAGAAACTCGAATTCGAAACTCGAATACGAAACTCGAATTCGAAACTCGAATTCGAAACTCGAATTCGAAAACTCGAATTCGAAACTCGAATTCGAAACTCGAAATCGAAACTCGAAATCAAAACTCGAATTCGAAACTCGAATTCGAAACT
Organism: Teleogryllus occipitalis; assembly: GCA_011170035.1. Classification (NCBI taxonomy): domain Eukaryota; kingdom Metazoa; phylum Arthropoda; class Insecta; order Orthoptera; family Gryllidae; genus Teleogryllus; species Teleogryllus occipitalis. The sequence goes on from BLKR01002818.1 coordinate 120,209, forward strand.
TGAATTCGTATCTCGAATTCGAAACTCGAATTTTAAACTCGAATTCAAAACTCGAATTCATAACTCGAATTTGAAATTCGAACTTGAAACTCGAATTCGAAATTCGAATTAAAACTCGAATTCGTAACTCGAATTCGAAACTCGAATTCATAACTCGAATTCAAAACTCGAATTCGAAACTCGAATTCGTATCTCGAATTCGAAACTCAAATTCGCAACTCGAATTCGTAACTCGAATTCAAAACTCGAATTCGTAATTTGAATTCGAAACTCGAATTCGAAACTCGAATTCGAAACTCGAATTGGTAACTCATAATCGAAACTCGAATTCGAAACTCGAATTCGAAACTTGAATTCGTATCTCGAATTCGAAACTCGAATTTGAAACTCGAATTTAAAACTCGAATTCATAACTTGAATTTGAAACTCGAATTTGAAACTCGAATTCGAATTTCGAATTGAAAACTCGAATTTGGAACCCGAATTCGAAACTCGAATTCATAGCTCGAATTCAAAACTCGAATTCGAAACTCGAATTCGTATCTCGAATTCGAAACTCATATTCGTAACTCGAATTCGTAACTCGAATTCAAAACTCGATTTCGAAACTCGAATTCGAAACTCGAATTCGTAACTCAAATTCGAAACTCGAATTCATAACTCGAATTCAAAACTCGAATTTGAAACTTAAATTCGTAACTCGAATTCGAAACTCAAATTCGAAACTCGACTTCAAAACTCGAATTCGTAACTCGAAATCGAAACTCGAATTCGAAACTCGAATTCGAAATAAGAATTTGTATCTCGAATTCGAAACTCGAATTCAAAACTCGAATTTATAACTCGAATTCGAAACTCGAATTCGAAACTCGAATTCGTAACTCGAATTCGAAACTCGAATTCGAAACTCAAATTCAAAACTCGAATTCGTAACTCGAATTCGAAACTCGAATTCGTAACTCGAATTCGAAACTCGAATTCGTAACTCGAATTTGAAACTCGAATTCGAAATTCGAATTAAAAACCCGAATTTAAAACTCGAATTCGAAACTCGAATTCATAACTCGAATTTGAAACTCGAATTGGAAACTCGAATTTGTATCTTGAATTCGAAACTCAAATTCGTAACTCAAATTCGTAATTTGAATTCCAAACTCAAATTCGTAACTCGAGTTCGTATCTCGAATTCGAAACTCAAATTCGTAACTCGAATTCGTAACTCGAATTCAAAACTCGAATTTCTAACTCGAATTCGAAACTCGAATTCGAAACTCGAAATCGTAACTCGAATTCGAAACTCAAATTCGAAACTTGAATTTGAAAGTCAAATTCAAAACTCGAATTCGAAACTCGAATTCGAAACTCGAATTCGAAACTCGAATTCGTAACTCGAATTCGAAACTCGAATTCGAAACTCGAATTCGAAACTCGAATTCGTAACTTGAAATCGAAACTCGAATAGAAAACTCGAATTAATAACTCGAATGTGAAACTCGAATTTGTAACTCGAATTCGAAACTCGAATTCGAAACTCGAATTCGTAACTCAAATTCGAAACTCGAATTCGAAACTTGAATTTGAAAGTCGAATTCAAAACTCGAAATCGAAACTCGAATTCGAAACTCCAATTCGAAACTCGAATTCGAAACTCAAATTCAAAACTCGAATTCGTAACTCGAATTCGAAACTCGAATTCGTAACTCGAATTCGAAACTCGAATTCGTAACTAGAATTTAAAACTCGAATTCGAAATTCGAATTAAAAACCCGAATTCAAAACTCGAATTCGAAACTCGAATTTATAACTCGAATTTGAAACTCGAATTGGAAACTCTAATTTGTATCTTGAATTCGAAACTCAAATTCGTAACTCAAATTCGTAATTTGAATTCCAAACTCAAATTCGTAACTCGAGTTCGTATCTCGAATTCAAAACTCAAATTCGTAACTCGAATTCGTAACTCGAATTCAAAACTTGAATTTGTAACGCTAATTCGAAACTCGAATAGAAACTCGAATTCGAAACTCGAATACGAAACTCGAATTCGAAACTCGAATTCGAAACTCGAATTCGTAACTCGAATTCGAAACTCGAATTCGAAACTCGAAATCGAAACTCGAAATCAAAACTCGAATTCGAAACTCGAATTCGAAACTTGAATTCGTATCTCGAATTCGAAACTCGAATTTTAAACTCGAATTCAAAACTCGAATTCATAACTCGAATTTGAAATTCGAACTTGAAACTCGAATTCGATATTCGAATTAAAAACTCGAATTCGTAACTCGAATTCGAAACTTGAATTCATAACTCGAATTCAAAACTCGAATTCGAAACTCGAATTCGTATCTCGAATTCGAAACTCAAATTCGTAACTCGAATTCGTAACTCGAATTCAAAACTCGAATTCGTAATTTGAATTCGAAACTCGAATTCGAAACTCGAATTCGAAACTCGAATTGGTAACTCATAATCGAAACTCGAATTCGAAACTCGAATTCGAAACTTGAATTCGTATCTCGAATTCAAAATTCGAATTTGAAACTCGAATTTAAAACTCGAATTCATAACTTGAATTTGAAACTCGAATTTGAAACTCGAATTCGAATTTCGAATTGAAAACTCGAATTTGGAACTCGAATTCGAAACTCGAATTCATAGCTCGAATTCAAAACTCGAATTCGAAACTCGAATTCGTATCTCGAATTCGAAACTCAAATTCGTAACTCGAATTCCTAACTCGAATTCAAAACTCGATTTCGAAACTCAAATTCGAAACTCGAATTCGTAACTCAAATTCGAAACTCGAATTCATAACTCGAATTCAAAACTCGAATTTGAAACTTAAATTCGTAACTCGAATTCGAAACTCAAATTCGAAACTCGACTTCAAAACTCGAATTCGTAACTCGAAATCGAAACTCGAATTCGAAACTCGAATTCGAAATAAGAATTTGTATCTCGAATTCGAAACTCGAATTCAAAACTCGAATTTGTAACTCGAATTCGAAACTCGAATTCGAAACTCGAATTCGTAACTCGAATTCGAAACTCGAATTCGAAACTCAAATTCAAAACTCGAATTCGTAACTCGAATTCGAAACTCGAATTCGTAACTCGAATTCAAAACTCGAATTCGTAACTCGAATTTGAAACTCGAATTCGAAATTCGAATTAAAAACCCGAATTTAAAACTCGAATTCGAAACTCGAATTCATAACTCGAATTTGAAACTCGAATTGGAAACTCGAATTTGTATCTTGAATTCGAAACTCAAATTCGTAACTCAAATTCGTAATTTGAATTCCAAACTCAAATTCGTAACTCGAGTTCGTATCTCGAATTCGAAACTCAAATTCGTAACTCGAATTCGTAACTCGAATTCAAAACTCGAATTTGTAACTCGAATTCGAAACTCGAATTCGAAACTCGAAATCGTAACTCGAATTCGAAACTCAAATTCGAAACTTGAATTTGAAAGTCAAATTCAAAACTCGAATTCGAAACTCGAATTCGAAACTCGAATTCGAAACTCGAATTCGTAACTCGAATTCGAAACTCGAATTCGAAACTCGAATTCGAAACTCGAATTCGTAACTTGAAATCGAAACTCGAATAGAAAACTCGAATTAATAACTCGAATGTGAAACTCGAATTTGAAACTCGAATTCGAAATTCGAATTAAAAACTCGAATTCTTAACTCGAATTCGAAACTTGAATTCAAACCTCGAATTCGAAACTCGAATTTGAAACTCGAATTCGAAACTCGAATTCGTATCTCGAATTCAAAACTCAAATTCGTAACTCGAATTCGTAACTCGAATTCAAAACTCGAATTCGTAACTCGAATTCGAAACTCGAATTCGTAACTCGAATTCGAAACTCGAATTCGTAACTCGAATTCAAAACTCGAATTCAAAATTTGAATTTGTAACTCGAATTCGAAACTAAAATTCAAAACTCGAATTCGTAACTCGAATTCGAAACTCGAATTCAAAACTAAAATTCGAAACTCGAATTCGAAACTCGAAGTCGAAACTCGAATTCGTAACTCGAATTCGAAACTCGAATTCGAATCTCGAATTCGAAACTCGAATTCGTACCTCGAATTCGAAACTCGAATTCGAAACTCGAATTCGAAACTCAAATTCGTAACTCGAATTCCAAACTCGAATTCGAAACACGAATTCGAAACTCATTTCGTAACTCGAATTCGAAACTCGAATTCTAATTCGGAACTCGAATTCGACACTCGAATTCGTAAGTCGATTTCGAAACTCGAATTCGAAACTTGAATTTTAAAGTCGAATTCAAAACTCGAATACGAAACTCAAATTCGAAACTCGAATTCGAAACTCGAATTCGTAACTCGAAATCGAAACTCGAATTCGAAACTCGAATTCGAATCTTGAATTCGTATCTCGAATTCAAAACTCGAATTTGAAACTCGAATTCGAAACTTAAATTTAAAACTCAAATTCGAAACTCTAATTTGAAACTTGAATTCGAAACTCAAATTCGTAACTCGAATTCGTAACTCGAATTCGAAACTCGAATTTGAAACTCGAATTCGAAACTCAAATACGTAACTCTATTCCAAACTCGAATTCGAAACTCGAATTCGTAACTCGAATTAGAAACTCGAATTCGAAACTCGAATTCGAAACTAGAATTCGTAACTCGAAATCGAAACTCGAATTCGAAACTCGAATTCGAAACTCGAATTCGAAACTCGAATTCGTAACTCGAATTCGAAACTCGAATTCGAAACTCGAATTCGAAACTCGAATTCGTAACTCGAAATCGAATTCGAAACTCGAATTCGAAACTTGAATTCGTATCTCGAATTCGAAACTCGAATTTGAAACTCGAATTCGAAACTCAAATTTAAAACTCAAATTCGAAACTCGAATTCGAAACTCGAATTCGAAACTCAATTTCGTAACTCGAATTAGAAACTTGAATTCGAAACTCGAATTCGAAACTCGAATTCGAAACTCGAATTCGTAACTCGAATTCGAAACTCGAATTCAAAACTCGAATTCGAAACTTATATTCGTAACTCGAATTGAAACTCGAATTCGAATTCGAAACTCGAATTCGTAACTCGAATTCGAAACTCGAATTCGAAACTCGAATTGGAAACTCGAATTGGAAACTCGAATTTGAAACTCGAATTTGAAACTCGAATTTAAAACTCGAATTCGTAATTAGAATTCGAAATTCGAATTCAAAACTCGAATTCGTAACTCTATTTCGAAACTCGAATTTTAAACTCGAATTCGAAACTCAAATTCGTAACTCGAATTCGAAACTCGAATTCGAAACTCGAATTCGAAACTCGAATTCGCAACTCGGATACGAAACTTGAATTCGAAATTTTAATTCGCAACTGGAATTCGTAACTCGAATTCGTAACTCGAATTCGAAACTCGAATTCGAAACTCGAATTGGAAACTCGAATTCGAAACTCGAATTCGAAACTCAAATGCGTAACTCGAATTCGTAACTCGAATTCAAAACTCGAATTCGTAACTCGAATTCGAAACTCGAATTCGAAACTTGAATTCGAAACTCGAATTCTTAACTCGAAATCGAAACTTAAATTCGAAACTGGAATTCGAATTTTAAACTCGAATTCAAAACTCGAATTCGTAACTCGAATTCGAATTTCGAATTCATAACTCGAATTCGAAACTCGAATTCGAAACTCGAATTCGAAACTCGAATTCGTAACTCAATTTTTAAACTCGAATTCGTAACTCGAATTCGAAACTTGAATTTGAAACTCGAATTCAAAACTCGAATTCCGAACTCGAATTAGAACCTCGAAATCGCAACTTGAATTCGTTACTCAAATTCGAAACTCGAATTCGAAACTCGAATTCGTAACTCGAATTCGAAACTCGAATTCGAAACTCGAATTCAAAACTCGAATTCATAACTCGAATTCGAAACTAAAATTCAAAAATCAAATTCGAAACTCGTATTCATAACTCGAATTCGAAACTCGAGTTCGAAACTCGAATTCGAAACTCGAATTCGAAACTCGAATTCGAAACTCAAATTCGTATCTCGAATTCGTAACTTGAATTCGAAACTCCAAATCGTAACTCGAATTTGAAACTCGAATTCGAAATCGAAACTTGAATTCGAAACTCGAATTAGCAACTCGGATTCGAAACTCGAATACGAAATTTGAATTCGTAACTCGAATTCGTAACTCGAATTCGTAACTCGAATTCGAAACTCATATTCGTAACTCGAATTTGAAACTCGAATTCGAAATCGAAACTCGAATTCGAAACTCGAATTAGCAACTCGGATTCGAAACTCGAATTCGAAATTTGAATTCGTAACTCGAATTCGTAACTCGAATTCGAAACTCGAATTCGTAACTTGAATTCGAAACTCGAATTCAATACTCGAATTCATAACTCGAATTCGAAACTCGAATTTTAAACTCGAATTTGAAACTCGAATTCATAACTCCAATTCGAAACTATAACTCGAATCTCGAATTCGAAACACGAATTCGAAACTCGAATAAAAAATTCAAATTCGTAACTCGAATTCGTATCTCGAATTCAAAACTCAAATTCGTAACTCGAATTCGAAACTCAAATTCGAAACTCGAATTCGAAACTTTTATTCGTAACTAGAATTCGAAACTCGAATTCGAATTTGAAACTCGAATTCGAAACTCGATTTCGCAACTCGGATACAAAACTTGAATTTGAAATTTTAATTCGTAACTGGAATTCGTAACTCGAATTCGAAACTCGAATTCCAAATGAATTCGTAACTCGAATTCGTAACTCGAATTCGAAACTCAAATTCGAAACTCGAATTCGTAACTCGAATTTGAAACTCGAATAAGAAATTCGAATTCGTAACTCGAAATTAAACCTCGAATTCGAAACTCGAATTCGAAACTCAAATTCGTAACTCGAATTCGAAACTCCAATTCGAAACTCCAATTCGAAACTCGAATTCGAAACTCGAATTCGAAACTCGAATTCGTAACTCGAATTCGAAACTCGAATTAAAAATTCGAATTCGTAACTCGAATTCAAACCTCGAATTCGAAACTCGAATTCGAAACTCAAATTCGTAACTCGAATTCGAAACTCCAATTCGAAACTCCAATTCGAAACTCGAATTCGAAACTCGAATTCGAAACTCTTATTCGTAACTCGATTTCAAAACTCGAATTCGAATTCGAAACTCGAATTCGAAACTCGAATTCGCAACTCGGATACGAAATTTGAATTCGGAATTTTAATTCGTAACTGGAATTCGTACCTCGAATTTGAAACTCGAACTCGAAACGAATTCGTAACTCGAATTCGTAACTCGAATTCGAAACTCAAATTCGAAACTGGAATTCGTAACTCGGATTCAAAACTCGAATTCGAAATTTGAATTTGTAACTCGAATTCGTAACTCGTATTCGAAACTCGAATTCGAAAATAATTCGTAATTCGAATTCGAAACTCGAATTCGAAACTCGAATTCGTATCTCAATTTTGAAACTCGAATTCATAACTCGAATTCGAAACTTGAATTTGAAACTCGAATTCAAAACTCGAATTCCGAACTCGAATTAGAACCTCGAAATCGCAACTTGAATTCGTAACTCAAATTCGAAACTCGAATTCGAAACTCAAATTCGAAAATCGATTTCGAAACTCGAATTCGAAACTCGAATTCGAAACTCGAATTCGAAACTCGTATTCTTAACTCGAATTCGAAACTCGAATTCGACACTCGAATTCGAAACTCGAATTGGAATCTCGAATTCGAAACTCAAATTCGTAACTCGAATTCGTATCTCGAATTCGAAACTCCAATTCGTAACTCGAATTCGAAACTCAATTTCGAAACTCGAATTCGAAACTCGAATTCGAAACTCGAATTCGAAACTCGAATTATAATTCGTAACTCGAATTCGAAACTCGAATTCGAATTTGAAACTCGAATTCGAAACTCGATTTCGCAACTCGAATACAAAACTTAAATTTGAAATTTTAATTCGTAACTGGAATTCGTAACTTGAATTCGAAACTCGAATTCCAAACGAATTCGTAACTCGAATTCGTAACTCGAATTCGAAACTCAAATTCGAAACTCGAATTCGTAACTCGAATTCGAAACTCGAATTCAAAATTCGAATTCGTAACTCGAATTCAAAACTCGAATTTGAAACTCGAATTCGAAACTCAAATTCGTAACTCGAATTCGAAACTCGAATTCGAAACTCGATTGCGAAACTCGAATTCGTAACTCGAATTCGAAACTCGAATTCGAAATTCGAATTCGAAACTCAAATTCGTATCTCGAATTCGAAACTCGAATTCGAAACTCGAATTAAAAACTCAAATTCGTAACTCAAATTCGTATCTCGAATTCAAAACTCAAATTCGTAACTCGAATTCGAAACTCAAATTTGAAACTCGAATTCGAAACTCTTATTCGTAACTCGAATTCAAAACTCGAATTCGAATTCGAAACTCGAATTCGAAACTCGAATTCGCAACTCGGACACGAAACTTGAATTCGGAATTTTAATTCGTAACTGGAATTCGTACCTCGAATTTAAAACTCGAATTCGAAACGAATTCGTAACTCGAATTCGTAACTCGAATTCGAAACTCAAATTCGAAACTCGAATTCGTAACTCGGATTCGAAACTCGAATTCGAAATTTGAATTTGTAACTCGAATTCGTAACTCGTATTCGAAACTCGAATTCGAAACTCGAATTCGTAATTCGAATTCGAAACTCGAATTCGAAACTCGATTTTGAAACTCGAATTCTTAACTCGAATTCGAAACTCGAATTCGAAACTAAAATTTTAAACTTGAATTCGAAACTCGAATTCGAAACTCGAATTCGAAACTCGATTTCGAAACTCGAATTCGTAACTCGAATTCTAAACTTCAATTCAATACTCGAATTCGAAACTCGAATTCGTAACTCGAATTCGAAACTCGAATTCGAAATTCGAATTCGTAACTCGAATTAAAAACTCGAATTCGAAACTCGAATTTGAAACTCGAATTCGAAACTCGAATTCGTAACTCGAATTCGAAACTCGAATTCGAAACTCGAATTCGAAACTCGAATTTGAAACTCGAATTTGAAACTCGAATTCAAAACTCGTATTCGTAATTAGAATTTGAAACTCGAATTCAAAACTCGAATTCGTCCCTCTAATTCGAAACTCGAATTCGAAACTCGAATTCGAAACTCAAATTCGTAACTCGAATTCAAAACTCGAATTCGAAACACCAATTCGAAACACGAATTCGAAACTCATTTCGTAACTCGAATTCGAAACTCGAATTCGACACTCGAATTCGTAAGTCGAATTCGAAACTCGAATTCGAAACTCGAATTTTAAAGTCGAATTCAAAACTCGAATTCGAAACTCGAATTTGAAACTCGAATTCGAAACTCGAATTCGTAACTCGAATTCGAAACTCGAATTCGAAACTCGAATTCGAAACTCGAATTCGTAACTCGAAATCGAAACTCGAATTCGAAACTCGAATTCGAAACTTGAATTCCTATCTCGAATTCGAAACTCGAATTTGAAACTCGAATTCGAAACTCAAATTTAAAACTCAAATTCGAAACTCGAATTTGAAACTTGAATTCGAAACTCAAATTCGTAACTCGAATTCGTAACTCGAATTTGAAACTCGAATTTGAAACTCGAATTCGAAATTAAATTTCGTAACTCGAATTCGAAACTCGAATTCGAAACTCAAATTCGAAACTCGAATTCGAAACTCGAATTCGAAACTCGAATTCGAAACTCGAATTCGTAACTCGAAATCGAAACTCGAATTCGAAACTCGAATTCGAAACTTGAATTCGTATCTCGAATTCGAAACTCGAATGGGAAACTCGAATTTGAAACTCGAATTTGAAACTCGAATTTTAAACTCGAATTCGTAATTAGAATTCGAAATTCGAATTCCAAACTCGAATTCGTAACTGGAATTCGAAACTCGAATTTGAAACTCGAATTCGAAACTCAAATTCGTAACTCGAATTCGAATCTCGAATTCGAAACTCGAATTCGAATTTCATATTCGTAACTCGAATTGAAACTCGAATTTCGAATTCGAAACTCGAATTCGACACTCGAATTCGTAAGTCGGATTCGAAATTCCAATTCGAAATTTGAATTCGTAACTCGAAATCGAAACTCGAATTCGAAACTCGAATTCGAAATAAGAATTTGTATCTCGAATTCGAAACTCGAATTCAAAACTCGAATTTGTAACTCGAATTCGAAACTCGAAATCGCAACTTGAATTCGTAACTCAAATTCGAAACTCAAATTCGAAACTCAAATTCGAAAATCGAATTCGAAACTCGAATTCGAAACTCGAATTCGAAACTCGAATTCGAAACTCGTATTCATAACTCGAATTCGAAACTCGAATTCGAAACTCGAATTCGAAACTCGAATTGGAAACTCGAATTCGAAACTCGAATTCGTAACTCGAATTCGTATCTCGAATTCGAAACTCGAATTGAAAACTCGAATTCGAAACTCGAATTCGTAACTCAAATTCAAAACTCGAATTCGAAACTCAAATTCGTAACTAAAATTAGAAACTCGAATTCGTAACTCGAATTTGAAACTTGAATTCGAAACTGGAATTCGAAACTCGAATTCGAAACTCGAATTCGAAACTCGAATTTGAATCTCGAATTTGAAACTTTAATTCGAAACTCGAATTCGTAATTAGAATTCGAAACTCGAAATCGAAACTCGAATTCGTGACTCGAATTCGAAACGCGAATTCGAAACTCGAATTCGAAACTCAAATTCGTAACTCGAATTCGAAACTCGAATTCGAAACTCGAATTCGTAACTCGAATTCGAAACTCGAATTCGAAACTGGAATTTGAAAGTCGAATTCAAAACTAGAATTCGAAACTCGAATTCGAAACTCGAATTCGAAACTTAATTTCGAAACTCGAATTCGTAACACGAATTTAAAACTCGAAGTCGTAACTCGAGTTCGTATCTCGAATTCGAAACTCAAATTCGTAACACGAATTCGAAACTCGAATTCAAAACTCGAATTTGTAACGAATTCGAAACTCGAATTTGAAACTCGAATTTGTAACTCGAATTCGAAACTCGAATTCGAAACTTGAGTTTGAAAGTCGAATTCAAAACTCGAATTCGAAACTCGAATTCGAAACTCGAAATTGAAACTCGAATTCGTAACTCGAATTCGACACTCAAATTCGAAACTCGAATTCAACACTCGAATTCGTAACTTGAAATCGAAACTCGAATTCGAAACTCGAATTCGAAATAAGAATTTGTATCTCGAATTCGAAACTCGAATTCAAAACTCGAATTTGTAACTCGAATTCGAAACTCGAATTCGAAACTCGAATTCGTAACTCGAATTCGAAACGCGAATTCGAAACTTGAATTTGAAAGTCGAATTCAAAACTCGAAATCGAAACTCGAATTCGAAACTCCAATTCGAAACTCGATTTCGAAACTCAAATTCAAAACTCGAATTCGTAACTCGAATTCGAAACTCGAATTCGTAACTCGAATTCGAAACTCGAATTCGTAACTCGAATTTAAAACTCGAATTCGAAATTCGAATTAAAAACCCGAATTCAAAACTGGAATTCGAAACTCGAATTTATAACTCGAATTTGAAACTCGAATTGGAAACTCTAATTTGTATCTTGAATTCGAAACTCAAATTCGTAACTCAAATTCGTAATTTGAATTCCAAACTCAAATTCGTAACTCGAGTTCGTATCTCGAATTCGAAACTCAAATTCGTAACTCGAATTCGTAACTCGAATTCAAAACTCGAATTTGTAACGCTAATTCGAAACTCGAATTCGAAACTCGAATTCGTAACTCGAATTCGAAACTCAAATTCGAAACTTGAATTTAAAAGTCGAATTCAAAACTCGAATTCGAAACTCGAATTCGAAACTCGAATTCGAAACTCGAATTCGTAACTCGAATTCGAAACTCGAATTCGAAACTCGAAATCGAAACTCGAATTCGTAACTCGAAATCAAAACTCGAATTCGAAACTCGAATTCGAAGCTTGAATTCGTATCTCGAATTCGAAACTCGAATTTTAAACTCGAATTCAAAACTCGAATTCATAACTCGAATTTGAAATTCGAACTTGAAACTCGATTTCGAAATTCGAATTAAAAACTCGAATTCGTAACTCGAATTCGAAACTCGAATTAATAACTCGAATTCAAAACTCGAATTCGAAAATCGAATTCGTATCTCGAATTCGAAACTCAAATTCGTAACTCGAATTCGTAACTCGAATTCAAAACTCGAATTCGTAATTTGAATTCGAAACTCGAATTCGAAACTCGAATTCGAAACTCAAATTGGTATCTCATAATCGAAACTCGAATTCGAAACTCGAATTCGAAACTTGAATTCGTATCTCGAATTCGAAACTTGAATTTGAAACTCGAATTTGAAACTCGAATTCGAATTTCGAATTAAAAACTCGAATTTGGAACTCAAATTCGAAACTCGAATTCATTACTCGAATTCAAAACTCGAATTCGAAACTCGAATTCGTATCTCGAATTCGAAACTCAAATTCGTAACTCGAATTCGTAACTCGAATTCAAAACTCGATTTCGAAACTCGAATTCGAAACTCGAATTCGTAACTCAATTTCGAAACTCAAATTCATAACTCGAATTAAAAACTCGAATTCGAAACTCAAATTCGTAACTCGAATTCTAAACTCAAATTCGAAACTCGAATTCAAAACTCGAATTCAAAACTCGAATTCGTAACTCGAAATCGAAACTCGAATTCGAAACTCGAATTCGAAATTAGAATTTGTATCTCGAATTCGAAACTCGAATTCGAAACTCGAATTCGTAACTCGAATTCGAAATTAGAATTCGAAACTTGAATTTGAAAGTCGAATTCAAAACTTGAAATCGAAACTCGAATTCGAAACTCGAATTCGAAACTCGAATTCGAAACTCAAATTCAAAACTCGAATTCGTAACTCGAATTCGAAACTCGAATTCGTAACTCGAATTCGAAACTCGAATTCGTAACTCGAATTTGAAACTCGAATTCGAAATTCGAATTAAAAACCCGAATTTAAAACTCGAATTCGAAACTCGAATTCATAACTCGAATTTGAAACTCGAATTGGAAACTCGAATTTGTATCTTGAATTCGAAACTCAAATTCGTAACTCAAATTCGTAATTTGAATTCCAAACTCAAATTCGTAACTCGAGTTCGTATCTCGAATTCGAAACTCAAATTCGTAACTCGAATTCGTAACTCGAATTCAAAACTCGAATTTGTAACTCGAATTCGAAACTCGAATTCGAAACTCGAATTCGTAACTCGAATTCGAAACTCAAATTCGAAACTTGAATTTGAAAGTCAAATTCAAAACTCGAATTCGAAACTCGAATTCGAAACTCGAATTCGAAACTCGAATTCGTAACTCGAATTCGAAATTCGAATTTGTAACTCGAATTCAAACTCGAAATTGAAATTTGAATTCGTAACTCGAATTCGAAACTCAAATTCGAAACTCGAATTTGAAACTCGAATTTAAAACTCGAATTCGATATTCGAATTAAAAACTCGAATTCGAAACTCGAATTCGAAACCCGAATTCGAAACTCGAAATCGAAACTCGAATTCGAAACTCGAATTCGAAACTCGAATTCGAAACTTGAATTCGAAACTCGAATTCGAAACTCGAATTCGAAACTCGATTTTGAAACTCGAATTCTTAACTCGAATTCGAAACTCGAATTCGAAACTCAAATTTTAAACTCGAATTCGAACTCGAATTCGAAACTCGAATTCGAAACTCGAATTCGTAACTCTAATTCTAAACTCGAATTGAAAACTCGAATTCGAAACTCGAATTCGTAACTCGAATTCAAAACTCGAATTCGAAACTCGAATTCGTAACTAAAATTAGAAACTCGAATTCGTAACTCGAATTAGAAACTTGAAACTTTCGAAACTCGAATTCGAATTCGAAACTCGAATTCGAAATCGAAACTCGAATTCGAAACTCGAATTCGAAACTTCGAATTCGAAACTCAAATTCGAAACTCGAATTCGTGACTCGAATTCGAAACGCGAATTCGAAACTCGAATTCGAAACTCAAATTCGTAACTCGAATTCGAAACTCGAATTCTCGAATTCGTAACTCGAATTCGAAACTCGAATTCGAAACTGGAATTTGAAAGTCGAATTCAAAACTCGAATTCGAAACTCGAATTCGAAACTCGAATTCGAAACTTAATTTCGAAACTCGAATTCGTAACTCGAATTTAAAACTCGAATTCGTAACTCGAGTTCGTATCTCGAATTCGAAACTCAAATTCGTAACTCGAATTCGAAACTCGAATTCAAAACTCGAATTTGTAACGAATTCGAAACTCGAATTTGAAACTCGAATTTGTAACTCGAATTCGAAACTCGAATTCGAAACTTGAGTTTGAAAGTCAAATTCAAAACTCGAATTCGAAACTCGAATTCGAAACTCGAAATTGAAACTCGAATTCGTAACTCGAATTCGAAACTCAAATTCGAAACTCGAATTCAAAACTCGAATTCGTAACTCGAAATCGAAACTCGAATTCGAAACTCGAATTCGAAATAAGAATTTGTATCTCGAATTCGAAACTCGAATTCAAAACTCGAATTTGTAACTCGAATTCGAAACTCGAATTCGAAACTCGAATTCGTAACTCGAATTCGAAACTCGAATTCGAAACTTGAATTTGAAAGTCGAATTCAAAACTCGAAATCGAAACTCGAATTCGAAACTCCAATTCGAAACTCGAATTCAAAACTCAAATTCAAAACTCGAATTCGTAACTCGAATTCGAAACTCGAATTCGTAACTGGAATTCGAAACTCGAATTCGTAACTCGAATTTAAAACTCGAATTCGAAATTCGAATTAAAAACCCGAATTCAAAACTCGAATTCGAAACTCGAATTTATAACTCGAATTTGAAACTCGAATTGGAAACTCTAATTTGTATCTTGAATTCGAAACTCAAATTCGTAACTCAAATTCGTAATTTGAATTCCAAACTCAAATTCGTAACTCGAGTTCGTATCTCGAATTCGAAACTCAAATTCGTAACTCGAATTCGTAACTCGAATTCAAAACTCGAATTTGTAACTCGAATTCGAAACTCGAATTCGAAATTTGAATTCGTAACTCGAATTCGAAACTCAAATTCGAAACTTGAATTTGAAAGTCGAATTCAAAACTCGAATTCGAAACTCGAATTCGAAACTCGAATTCGAAACTCGAATTCGAAACTCGAATTCGTAACTCGAATTCGAAACTCGAATTCGAAACTCGAAATCGAAACTCGAATTCGAACTCGAAATCAAAACTCGAATTCGAAACTCGAATTCGAAACTTGAATTCGTATCTCGAATTCGAAACTCGAATTTTAAACTCGAATTCAAAACTCGAATTCATAACTCGAATTTGAAATTCGAACTTGAAACTCGAATTCGAAATTCGAATTCAAAACTCGAATTCGTAACTCGAATTCGAAACTCGAATTCATAACTCGAATTCAAAACTCGAATTCGAAACTCGAATTCGTATCTCGAATTCGAAACTCAAATTCGTAACTCGAATTCGTAACTCGAATTCAAAACTCGAATTCGTAATTTGAATTCGAAACTCGAATTCGAAACACGAATTGGAAACTCGAATTGGTAACTCATAATCGAAACTCGAATTCGAAACTCGAATTCGAAACTTGAATTCGTATCTCGAATTCGAAACTCGAATTTGAAACTAGAATTTAAAACTCGATTTTATAACTTGAATTTGAAACTCGAATTTGAAACTCGAATTCGAATTTCGAATTAAAAACTCGAATTTGGAACTCGAATTCGAAACTCGAATTCATAACTCGAATTCAAAACTCGAATTCGAAACTTGAATTCGTAACTCGAATTCGTAACTCGAATTCAAAACTCGATTTCGAAATACGAATTCGAAACTCGAATTCGTAACTCAAATTCGAAACTCGAATTCATAACTCGAATTCAAAACTCGAATTCGAAACTCAAATTCGTATCTCGAATTCGAAACTCAAATTCGAAACTCGAATTCAAAACTCGAATTCGTAACTCAAAATCGAATTTCGAATTCGAAACTCGAATTCGAAATAAGAATTTTGTATCTCGAATTCGAAACTCGAATTCAAAACTCGAATTTGTAACTCGAATTCGAAACTCGAATTCGAAACTCGAATTCGGAACTCGAATTCGAAACTCGAATTCGAAACTTGAATTTGAAAGTCGAATTCAAAACTTGAAATCGAAACTCGAATTCGAAACTCGAATTCGAAACTCGAATTCGAAACTCAAATTCAAAACTCGAATTCGTAACTCGAATTCGAAACTCGAATTCGTAACTCGAATTCGAAACTCGAATTCGTAACTCGAATTTGAAACTCGAATTCGAAATTCGAATTAAAAACCCGAATTTAAAACTCGAATTCGAAACTCGAATTCATAACTCGAATTTGAAACTCGAATTGGAAACTCGAATTTGTATCTTGAATTCGAAACTCAAATTCGTAACTCAAATTCGTAATTTGAATTCCAAACTCCAGAATCGTAACTCGAGTTCCGTATCTCGAATTCGAAACTCAAAATTCGTAACTCGAATTCGTAACTCGAATTCAAAACTCGATTTGTAGCTCGGAAATCGAAACTCGGAAATTCGAAACTCGAATTCGTAACTCGGAATTCGAAGCTCCAAAAGATTCGAAACTGAATTTGAGAGTCAAATTCAAAACTCGAATTCGAAGCACGAATTCCGAAACTCGAATTCGAAACTCCGAATTCGTAACTCGAATTCGAAACTCGAATTCGAAACTTGAATTTGAAAGTCGAATTCAAAACTCGAAATCAAACTCGAATTCGAAACTCCAATTCGAAACTCCGAATTCCGAAACTCTCAAATTCAAAACTCGAATTCGTAAACTCAATTCGAAACTCCGAATTCATAGCTCGAAATTCGAAACTCCGAATTCGTAACTCGGGCCAAAACTCGAATTCGAAAGTCGAGTTCGAAACTCAAATTCGTAACTCGAATTCAAAACTGAAATTCGTAACTCGAATTCGAAACTCGAATTCGTAACCCGAATTCGTAACTCGGAATCGAAACTCGAATTCGAAATTCGAATTCTAAACTCGAATTCGAAACTCGAATTCGAAACTCGAATTCGAAACTCGAATTTGTAACTCGAATTCGAAACTCGAATTCGAAACTCGATTTCGTATCTTGAATTCGAAACTCGAATTCGAAACTCGAATTCGTAACTCGAATTCGAAACTCAAATTCGAAACTTGAATTTGAAAGTCAAATTCAAAACTCGAATTCGAAACTCGAATTCGAAACTCGAATTCGAAACTCGAATTCGTAACTCGAATTCGAAACTCGAATTCGAAACTCGAAATCGAAACTCGAAATCGAAACTCGAAATCAAAACTCGAATTCGAAACTCGAATTCGAAACTTGAATTCGTATCTCGAATTCGAAACTCGAATTTTAAACTCGAATTCAAAACTCGAATTCATAACTCGAATTTGAAATTCGAACTTGAAACTCGAATTCGATATTCGAATTAAAAACTCGAATTCGTAACTCAGGAAAATCGAAACTCGAATTCGAAACTCGAATTCGAAATAAACCTTATCTCGAATTTGAAACTCGAATTCAAAACTCCGAATTTGTAACTCCGAATTCGAAAACTCGAGTGGTAACTCATAATCGGCGCTCAATTCGAAACTCGAATTTATTCGAAACTTGAATTCGTATCTCATTCGAAACTCGAATTTGAAACTCCCAATTTAAAACTCAAATTTCATAGGAATTTGAAACTCGAATTTGAAACTCGAATTTGTTCAATTAAAAAGCTCGGAATTTGGAACTGGAATTCGAAACTCAATTCATAACTCGAATTCAAACTCGAATTCGGGCTCTTGGCGAGAATTCGTATCTCGAATTCGAAACTCAAATTCGTAACTCGAATTCGTAACTCGAATTCAAAACTCGATTTCGAAACTCGAATTCGAAACTCGAATTCGTAACTCAAATTCGAAACTCGAATTCATAACTCGAATTCAAAACTCGAATTTGAAACTCTAATTCGTAACTCGAATTCGAAACTCAAATTCCAAACTCGAATTCAAAACTCGAATTCGTAACTCGAAATCGAAACTCGAATTCGAAACTCGAATTCGAAATAAGAATTTGTATCTCGAATTCGAAACTCGAATTCAAAACTCGAATTTGTAACTCGAATTCGAAACTCGAATTCGAAACTCGAATTCGTAACTCGAATTCGAAACTCGAATTCGAAACTTGAATTTGAAAGTCGAATTCAAAACTTGAAATCGAAACTCGAATTCGAAACTCGAATTCGAAACTCGAATTCGAAACTCAAATTCAAAACTCGAATTCGTAACTCGAATTCGAAACGCGAATTCGAAACTCGAATTCGAAACTCAAATTCGTAACTCGAATTCGAAACTCGAATTCGAAACTCGAATTCGTAACTCGAATTCGAAACTCGAATTCGAAACTGGAATTTGAAAGTCGAATTCAAAACTCGAATTCGAAACTCGAATTCGAAACTCGAATTCGAAACTTAATTTCGAAACTCGAATTCGTAACTCGAATTTAAAACTCGAATTCGTAACACGAGTTCGTATCTCGAATTCGAAACTCAAATTCGTAACTCGAATTCGAAACTCGAATTCAAAACTCGAATTTGTAACGAATTCGAAACTCGAATTTGAAACTCGAATTTGTAACTCGAATTCGAAACTCGAATTCGAAACTTGAGTTTGAAAGTCGAATTCAAAACTCGAATTCGAAACTCGAATTCGAAACTCGAAATTGAAACTCGAATTCGTAACTCGAATTCGAAACTCAAATTCGAAACTCGAATTCAAAACTCGAATTCGTAACTCGAAATCGAAACTCGAATTCGAAACTCGAATTCGAAATAAGAATTTGTATCTCGAATTCGAAACTCGAATTCAAAACTCGAATTTGTAACTCGAATTCGAAACTCGAATTCGAAACTCGAATTCGTAACTCGAATTCGAAACTCGAATTCGAAACTTGAATTTGAAAGTCGAATTCAAAACTCGAAATCGAAACTCGAATTCGAAACTCCAATTCGAAACTCGAATTCGAAACTCAAATTCAAAACTCGAATTCGTAACTCGAATTCGAAACTCGAATTCGTAACTCGAATTCGAAACTCGAATTCGTAACTCGAATTTAAAACTCGAATTCGAAATTCGAATTAAAAACCCGAATTCAAAACTCGAATTCGAAACTCGAATTTATAACTCGAATTTGAAACTCGAATTGGAAACACGAATTTGTATCTTGAATTCGAAACTCAAATTCGTAACTCAAATTCGTAATTTGAATTCCAAACTCAAATTCGTAACTCAAGTTCGTATCTCGAATTCGAAACTCAAATTCGTAACTCGAATTCGTAACTCGAATTCAAAACTCGAATTTGTAACTCGAATTCGAAACTCGAATTCGAAACTCGAATTCGTTACTCGAATTCGAAACTCAAATTCGAAACTTGAATTTGAAAGTCGAATTCAAAACTCGAATTCGAAACTCGAATTCGAAACTCGAATTCGAAACTCGAAATCGAAACTCGAATTCGTAACTCGAAATCAAAACTCGAATTCGAAACTCGAATTCGAAACTTGAATTCGTATCTCGAATTCGAAACTCGAATTTTAAACTCGAATTCAAAACTCGAATTCATAACTCGAATTTGAAATTCGAACTTGAAACTCGAATTCGAAATTCGAATTAAAAACTCGAATTCGTAACTCGAATTCGAAACTCGAATTCATAACTCGAATTCAAAACTCGAATTCGAAACTCGAATTCGTATCTCGAATTCGAAACTCAAATTCGTAACTCGAATTCGTAACTCGAATTCAAAACTCGAATTCGTAATTTGAATTCGAAACTCGAATTCGAAACACGAATTGGAAACTCGAATTGGTAACTCATAATCGAAACTCGAATTCGAAACTCGAATTCGAAACTTGAATTCGTATCTCGAATTCGAAACTCGAATTTGAAACTAGAATTTAAAACTCGATTTTATAACTTGAATTTGAAACTCGAATTTGAAACTCGAATTCGAATTTCGAATTAAAAACTCGAATTTGGAACTCGAATTCGAAACTCGAATTCATAACTCGAATTCAAAACTCGAATTCGAAACTTGAATTCGTAACTCGAATTCGTAACTCGAATTCAAAACTCGATTTCGAAATACGAATTCGAAACTCGAATTCGTAACTCAAATTCGAAACTCGAATTCATAACTCGAATTCAAAACTCGAATTCGAAACTCAAATTCGTATCTCGAATTCGAAACTCAAATTCGAAACTCGAATTCAAAACTCGAATTCGTAACTCAAAATCGAATTTCGAATTCGAAACTCGAATTCGAAATAAGAATTTTGTATCTCGAATTCGAAACTCGAATTCAAAACTCGAATTTGTAACTCGAATTCGAAACTCGAATTCGAAACTCGAATTCGGAACTCGAATTCGAAACTCGAATTCGAAACTTGAATTTGAAAGTCGAATTCAAAACTTGAAATCGAAACTCGAATTCGAAACTCGAATTCGAAACTCGAATTCGAAACTCAAATTCAAAACTCGAATTCGTAACTCGAATTCGAAACTCGAATTCGTACTCGAATTCGAAACTCGAATTCGTAACTCGAATTTGAAACTCGAATTCGAAATTCGAATTAAAAACCCGAATTCAAAACTCGAATTCGAAACTCGAATTCATAACTCGAATTTGAAACTCGAATTGGAAACTCGAATTTGTATCTTGAATTCGAAACTCAAATTCGTAACTCAAATTCGTAATTTGAATTCCAAACTCAAATTCGTAACTCGAGTTCGTATCTCGAATTCGAAACTCAAATTCGTAACTCGAATTCGTAACTCGAATTCAAAACTCGAATTTGTAACTCGAATTCGAAACTCGAATTCGAAATTTGAATTCGTAACTCGAATTCGAAACTCAAATTCGAAACTTGAATTTGAAAGTCGAATTCAAAACTCGAATTCGAAACTCGAATTCGAAACTCGAATTCGAAACTCGAATTCGAAACTCGAATTCGTAACTCGAATTCGAAACTCGAATTCGAAACTTGAATTTGAAAGTCGAATTCAAAACTCGAAATCGAAACTCGAATTCGAAACTCCAATTCGAAACTCGAATTCGAAACTCAAATTCAAAACTCGAATTCGTAACTCGAATTCGAAACTCGAATTCGTAACTCGAATTCGAAACTCGAATTCGTAACTCGAATTTAAAACTCGAATTCGAAATTCGAATTAAAAACCCGAATTCAAAACTCGAATTCGAAACTCGAATTTATAACTCGAATTTGAAACTCGAATTGGAAACTCGAATTTGTATCTTGAATTCGAAACTCAAATTCGTAACTCAAATTCGTAATTTGAATTCCAAACTCAAATTCGTAACTCGAGTTCGTATCTCGAATTCGAAACTCAAATTCGTAACTCGAATTCGTAACTCGAATTCAAAACTCGAATTTGTAACGCTAATTCGAAACTCGAATTCGAAACTCGAATTCGTAACTCGAATTCGAAACTCAAATTCGAAACTCTAATTTAAAAGTCGAATTCAAAACTCGAATTCGAAACTCGAATTCGAAACTCGAATTCGAAACTCGAATTCGTAACTCGAATTCGAAACTCGAATTCGAAACTCGAATTCGAAACTCGAATTCGAAGCTTGAATTCGTATCTCGAATTCGAAACTCGAATTTTAAACTCGAATTCAAAACTCGAATTCATAACTCGAATTTAAAATTCGAACTTGAAACTCGATTTCGAAATTCGAATTAAAAACTCGAATTCGTAACTCGAATTCGAAACTCGAATTAATAACTCGAATTCAAAACTCGAATTCGAAAATCGAATTCGTATCTCGAATTCGAAACTCAAATTCGTAACTCGAATTCGTAACTCGAATTCAAAACTCGAATTCGTAATTTGAATTCGAAACTCGAATTCGAAACTCGAATTCGAAACTCGAATTGGTAACTCATAATCGAAACTCGAATTCGAAACTCGAATTCGAAACTTGAATTCGTATCTCGAATTCGAAACTCGAATTTGAAACTCGAATTTTAAACTCGAATTCATAACTTGAATTTGAAACTCGAATTTGAAACTCGAATTCGAATTTCGAATTAAAAACTCGAATTTGGAACTCGAATTCGAAACTCGAATTCATAACTCGAATTCAAAACTCGAATTCGAAACTCGAATTCGTATCTCGAATTCGAAACTCAAATTCGTAACTCGAATTCGTAACTCGAATTCAAAACTCGATTTCGAAACTCGAATTCGAAACTCGAATTCGTAACTCAAATTCGAAACTCGAATTCATAACTCGAATTCAAAACTCGAATTTGAAACTCTAATTCGTAACTCGAATTCGAAACTCAAATTCCAAACTCGAATTCAAAACTCGAATTCGTAACTCGAAATCGAAACTCGAATTCGAAACTCGAATTCGAAATAAGAATTTGTATCTCGAATTCGAAACTCGAATTCAAAACTCGAATTTGTAACTCGAATTCGAAACTCGAATTCGAAACTCGAATTCGTAACTCGAATTCGAAACTCGAATTCGAAACTTGAATTTGAAAGTCGAATTCAAAACTTGAAATCGAAACTCGAATTCGAAACTCGAATTCGAAACTCGAATTCGAAACTCAAATTCAAAACTCGAATTCGTAACTCGAATTCGAAACGCGAATTCGAAACTCGAATTCGAAACTCAAATTCGTAACTCGAATTCGAAACTCGAATTCGAAACTCGAATTCGTAACTCGAATTCGAAACTCGAATTCGAAACTGGAATTTGAAAGTCGAATTCAAAACTCGAATTCGAAACTCGAATTCGAAACTCGAATTCGAAACTTAATTTCGAAACTCGAATTCGTAACTCGAATTTAAAACTCGAATTCGTAACACGAGTTCGTATCTCGAATTCGAAACTCAAATTCGTAACTCGAATTCGAAACTCGAATTCAAAACTCGAATTTGTAACGAATTCGAAACTCGAATTTGAAACTCGAATTTGTAACTCGAATTCTAAACTCGAATTCGAAACTTGAGTTTGAAAGTCGAATTCAAAACTCGAATTCGAAACTCGAATTCGAAACTCGAAATTGAAACTCGAATTCGTAACTCGAATTCGAAACTCAAATTCGAAACTCGAATTCAAAACTCGAATTCGTAACTCGAAATCGAAACTCGAATTCGAAACTCGAATTCGAAATAAGAATTTGTATCTCGAATTCGAAACTCGAATTCAAAACTCGAATTTGTAACTCGAATTCGAAACTCGAATTCGAAACTCGAATTCGTAACTCGAATTCGAAACTCGAATTCGAAACTTGAATTTGAAAGTCGAATTCAAAACTCGAAATCGAAACTCGAATTCGAAACTCCAATTCGAAACTCGAATTCGAAACTCAAATTCAAAACTCGAATTCGTAACTCGAATTCGAAACTCGAATTCGTAACTCGAATTCGAAACTCGAATTCGTAACTCGAATTTAAAACTCGAATTCGAAATTCGAATTAAAAACCCGAATTCAAAACTCGAATTCGAAACTCGAATTTATAACTCGAATTTGAAACTCGAATTGGAAACTCGAATTTGTATCTTGAATTCGAAACTCAAATTCGTAACTCAAATTCGTAATTTGAATTCCAAACTCAAATTCGTAACTCGAGTTCGTATCTCGAATTCGAAACTCAAATTCGTAACTCGAATTCGTAACTCGAATTCAAAACTCGAATTTGTAACTCGAATTCGAAACTCGAATTCGAAATAATTCGTAACTCGAATTCGAAACTCAAATTCGAAACTTGAATTTGAAAGTCGAATTCAAAACTCGAATTCGAAACTCGAATTCGAAACTCGAATTCGAAACTCGAATTCGAAACTCGAATTCGTAACTCGAATTCGAAACTCGAATTCGAAACTCGAAATCGAAACTCGAATTCGTAACTCGAAATCAAAACTCGAATTCGAAACTCGAATTCGAAACTTGAATTCGTATCTCGAATTCGAAACTCGAATTTTAAACTCGAATTCAAAACTCGAATTCATAACTCGAATTTGAAATTCGAACTTGAAACTCGAATTCGAAATTCGAATTAAAAACTCGAATTCGTAACTCGAATTCGAAACTCGAATTCATAACTCGAATTCAAAACTCGAATTCGAAACTCGAATTCGTATCTCGAATTCGAAACTCAAATTCGTAACTCGAATTCGTAACTCGAATTCAAAACTCGAATTCGTAATTTGAATTCGAAACTCGAATTCGAAACTCGAATTCGAAACTCGAATTGGTAACTCATAATCGAAACTCGAATTCGAAACTCGAATTCGAAACTTGAATTCGTATCTCGAATTCGAAACTCGAATTTGAAACTCGAATTTAAAACTCGAATTCATTACTTGAATTTGAAACTCGAATTCGAATTTCGAATTAAAAACTCGAATTTGGAACTCGAATTCGAAACTCGAATTCATAACTCGAATTCAAAACTCGAATTCGAAACTCGAATTCGTATCTCGAATTCGAAACTCAAATTCGTAACTCGAATTCGTAACTCGAATTCAAAACTCGATTTTGAAACTCGAATTCGAAACTCGAATTCGTAACTCAAATTCGAAACTCGAATTCATAACTCGAATTCAAAACTCGAATTTGAAACTCAAATTCGTAACTCGAATTCGAAACTCAAATTCGAAACTCGAATTCAAAACTCGAATTCGTAACTCGAAATCGAATCTCGAATTCGAAACTCGAATTCGAAATAAGAATTTGTATCTCGAATTCGAAACTCGAATTCAAAACTCGAATTTGTAACTCGAATTCGAAACTCGAATTCGAAACTCGAATTCGTAACTCGAATTCGAAACTCGAATTCGAAACTTGAATTTGAAAGTCGAATTCAAAACTTGAAATCGAAACTCGAATTCGAAACTCGAATTCGAAACTCGAATTCGAAACTCAAATTCAAAACTCGAATTCGTAACTCGAATTCGAAACTCGAATTCGTAACTCGAATTCGAAACTCGAATTCGTAACTCGAATTTGAAACTCGAATTCGAAATTCGAATTAAAAACCCGAATTCAAAACTCGAATTCGAAACTCGAATTCATAACTCGAATTTGAAACTCGAATTGGAAACTCGAATTTGTATCTTGAATTCGAAACTTAAATTCGTAACTCAAATTCGTAATTTGAATTCCAAACTCAAATTCGTAACTCGAGTTCGTATCTCGAATTCGAAACTCAAATTCGTAACTCGAATTCGTAACTCGAATTCAAAACTCGAATTTGTAACTCGAATTCGAAACTCGAATTCGAAATTTGAATTCGTAACTCGAATTCGAAACTCAAATTCGAAACTTGAATTTGAAAGTCGAATTCAAAACTCGAATTCGAAACTCGAATTCGAAACTCGAATTCGAAACTCGAATTCGAAACTCGAATTCGTAACTCGAATTCGAAACTCGAATTCGAAACTCAAATTCGAAACTCGAATTCGTAACTCGAATTAAAAACTCGAATTCGAAACACGAATTCGAAACACGAATTCGAAACTCATTTCGTTACTCGAATTCGAAACTCGAATTATAATTCGAAACTCGAATTCGACACTTGAATTCGTAAGTCGAAATCGAAACTCGAATTCGAAACTCGAATTCGAAACTTGAATTCGTATCTCCAATTCGAAACTCGAATTTGAAACTCGAATTCAAAATTTAAATTTAAAACTCCAATTCGAAACTCGAATTCGAAACTCTAATTCGTAATTCGAATTCGAAACTCGAATTCGAAACTCGATTTTGAAACTCGAATTCTTAACTCGAATTCGAAACTCGAATTCGAAACTAAAATTTGAAACTTGAATTCGAAACTCGAATTCGAAACTCGAATTCGAAACTCGATTTCGAAACTCGATTTCGAAACTCGAATTCGTAACTCGAATTCTAAACTTGAATTCAATACTCGAATTCGAAACTCGAATTCGTAACTCGAATTCGAAACTCGAATTCGAAATTCGAATTCGTAACTCGAATTAAAAACTCGAATTCGAAACTCGAATTTGAAACTCGAATTCGAAACTCGAATTCGTAACTCGAATTCGAAACTCGAATTCGAAACTCGAATTCGAAACTCGAATTTGAAACTCGAATTTGAAACTCGAATTCAAAACTCGTATTCGTAATTAGAATTTGAAACTCGAATTCAAAACTCGAATTCGTCCCTCTAATTCGAAACTCGAATTCGAAACTCGAATTCGAAACTCAAATTCGTAACTCGAATTCAAAACTCGAATTCGAAACACCAATTCGAAACACGAATTCGAAACTCATTTCGTAACTCGAATTCGAAACTCGAATTCGACACTCGAATTCGTAAGTCGAATTCGAAACTCGAATTCGAAACTCGAATTTTAAAGTCGAATTCAAAACTCGAATTCGAAACTCGAATTTGAAACTCGAATTCGAAACTCGAATTCGTAACTCGAATTCGAAACTCGAATTCGAAACTCGAATTCGAAACTCGAATTCGTAACTCGAAATCGAAACTCGAATTCGAAACTCGAATTCGAAACTTCAATTCGTATCTCGAATTCGAAACTCGAATTTGAAACTCGAATTTGAAACTCGAATTTGAAACTCGAATTCGAAACTCAAATTCGTAACTCGAATTCGAAACTCGAATTCGAAACTCAAATTCGTAACTCGAATTCGAAACTCGAATTCGAAACTCGAATTCGAAACTCGAATTCGTAACTCGAAATCGAAACTCGAATTCGAAACTCGAATTCGAAACTTGAATTCGTATCTCGAATTCGAAACTCGAATGGGAAACTCGAATTTGAAACTCGAATTTGAAACTCGAATTTTAAACTCGAATTCGTAATTAGAATTCGAAATTCGAATTCCAAACTCGAATTCGTAACTCGAATTCGAAACTCGAATTTGAAACTCGAATTCGAAACTCAAATTCGTAACTCGAAATTCGAAACTCGAATTCAAAACTCGAATTCGAAACTCATATTCGTAACTCAAATTGAAACTCGAATTCGAATTCGAAACTCGAATTCGACACTCGAATTCGTAAGTTGGATTCGTAATTCCAATTCGAAATTTGAATTCGTAACTCGAATTCGAAACTCGAATTCGAAACTCGAATTCGAAACTCAAATTCGTCACTCGAATTCGTAACTCGAATTAAAAACTTGAATTTGTAACTCGAATTCGAAACTCGAATTCGAAACTTGAATTTTAAACTCGAATTCTTAACTCGAATTCGAAACTCGAATTCGAAACTCGAATTCGAATTTTTAACTCAAATTCAAAACTCGAATTCGAAACTCGAATTCATAACTCGAATTCGAAACTCGAATTCGAAACTCGAATTCGAAACTCCAATTCGTATCTCAATTTTGAAACTAGAATTCATAACTCGAATTCGAAACTTGAATTTGAAACTCGAATTCAAAATTTGAATTCCGAACTCGAATTAGAACCTCGAAATCGCAACTTGAATTCGTAACTCAAATTCGAAACTCGAATTCGAATCTCAAATTCGAAAATCGATTTCGAAACTCGAATTCGAAACTCGAATTCGAAACTCGAATTCGAAACTCGTATTCATAACTCGAATTCGAAACTCGAATTCGAAACTCGAATTCGAAACTCGAATTCGAAACTCGAATTGGAATCTCGAATTCGAAACTCAAATTTGTAACTCGAATTCGTATCTCGAATTCGAAACTCCAATTCGTAACTCGAATTCGAAACTCGAATTCGAAACTCGAATTCGAAACTCGAATTCGAAACTCTTATTCGTAACTCGATTTCGAAACTCGAATTCGAATTTGAAACTCGAATTCGAAACTCGATTTCGCAACTCGAATACAAAACTTGAATTTGAAATTTTAATTCGTAACTGGAATTCGTAACTCGAATTCGAAACTCGAATTCCAAACGAATTCGTAACTCGAATTCCTAACTCGAATTCGTAACTCGAATTCGAAACTCAAATTCGAAACTCGAATTCGAATTTTAAACTCAAATTCAAAACACGAATTCGAAACTCGAATTCATAACTCGAATTCGAAACTCGAATTCAAAACTCGAATTCGAAACTCGAATTCGTATCTCAATTTAGAAACTCGAATTCGTAACTCGAATTCGAAACTTGAATTTAAGAGTCGAATTCAAAACTCGAATTCCGAACTCGAATTAGAACCTCGAAATCGCAACTTGAATTCGTAACTCAAATTCGAAATTCGAATTCGAAACTCAAATTCGAAAATCGAATTCGAAACTCGAATTCGAAACTCGAATTCGAAACTCGAATTCGAAACTCGAATTCGAAACTCGAATTCGAAACTCGTATTCATAACTCGAATTCGAAACTCGAATTCGAAACTCGAATTCGAAACTCGAATTCGAAACTCGAATTGGAAACTCGAATTCGAAACTCGAATTCGTAACTCGAATTCGTATCTCGAATTCGAAACTCGAATTCTTAACTCGAATTCGAAACTCGAATTCGAAACTCAAATTTTAAACTCGAATTCGAACCTCGAATTCGAAACTCGAATTCGAAACTCGAATTCGTAACTCTAATTCTAAACTCGAATTAAAAACTCGAATTCGAAACTCGAATTCGTAACTCAAATTCAAAACTCGAATTCGTAACTCGAATTAAAAACTCGAATTCGAAACTCGAATTTGAAACTCGAATTCGAAACTCGAATTCGTAACTCGAATTCGAAACTCGAATTCGAAACTCGAATTCGAAACTCGATTTTGAAACTCGAATTTGAAACTCGAATTCAAAACTCGAATTCGTAATTAGAATTTGAAACTCGAATTCGAAACTCGAATTCGTAACTCGAATTCGAAACGCGAATTCGAAACTCGAATTCGAAACTCAAATTCGTATTTCGAATTCGAAATTCGATTTCGAAACTCGAATTCGTAACTCGAATTCGAAACTCAAATTCGAAACTGGAATTTGAATGTTGAATTCAAAACTCGAATTCGAAACTCGAATTCGAAACTCGAATTCGAAACTTAATTTCGAAACTCGAATTCGTAACACGAATTTAAAACTCGAAGTCGTAACTCGAGTTCGTATCTCGAATTCGAAACTCAAATTCGTAACACGAATTCGAAACTCGAATTCAAAACTCGAATTTGTAACGAATTCGAAACTCGAATTTGAAACTCGAATTTGTAACTCGAATTCGAAACTCGAATTCGAAACTTGAGTTTGAAAGTCGAATTCAAAACTCGAATTCGAAACTCGAATTCGAAACTCGAAATTGAAACTCGAATTCGTAACTCGAATTCGAAACTCAAATTCGAAACTCGAATTCAAAACTCGAATTCGTAACTCGAAATCGAAACTCGAATTCGAAACTCGAATTCGAAATAAGAATTTGTATCTCGAATTCGAAACTCGAATTCAAAACTCGAATTTGTAACTCGAATTCGAAACTCGAATTCGAAACTCGAATTCGTAACTCGAATTCGAAACTCGAATTCGAAACTTGAATTTGAAAGTCGAATTCAAAACTCGAAATCGAAACTCGAATTCGAAACTCCAATTCGAAACTCGAATTCGAAACTCAAATTCAAACCTCGAATTCGTAACTCGAATTCGAAACTCGAATTCGTAACTCGAATTCGAAACTCGAATTCGTAACTCGAATTTAAAACTCGAATTCGAAATTCGAATTAAAAACCCGAATTCAAAACTCGAATTCGAAACTCGAATTTATAACTCGAATTTGAAACTCGAATTGGAAACTCGAATTTGTATCTTGAATTCGAAACTCAAATTCGTAACTCAAATTCGTAATTTGAATTCCAAACTCAAATTCGTAACTCGAGTTCGTATCTCGAATTCGAAACTCAAATTCGTAACTCGAATTCGTAACTCGAATTCAAAACTCGAATTTGTAACTCGAATTCGAAACTCGAATTCGAAATTTGAATTCGTAACTCGAATTCGAAACTCAAATTCGAAACTTGAATTTGAAAGTCGAATTCAAAACTCGAATTCGAAACTCGAATTCGAAACTCGAATTCGAAACTCGAATTCGAAACTCGAATTCGTAACTCGAATTCGAAACTCGAATTCGAAACTCGAAATCGAAACTCGAATTCGTAACTCGAAATCAAAACTCGAATTCGAAACTCGAATTCGAAGCTTGAATTCGTATCTCGAATTCGAAACTCGAATTTTAAACTCGAATTCAAAACTCGAATTCATAACTCGAATTTGAAATTCGAACTTGAAACTCGATTTCGAAATTCGAATTAAAAACTCGAATTCGTAACTCGAATTCGAAACTCGAATTAATAACTCGAATTCAAAACTCGAATTCGAAAATCGAATTCGTATCTCGAATTCGAAACTCAAATTCGTAACTCGAATTCGTAACTCGAATTCAAAACTCGAATTCGTAATTTGAATTCGAAACTCGAATTCGAAACTCGAATTCGAAACTCGAATTGGTAACTCATAATCGAAACTCGAATTCGAAACTCGAATTCGAAACTTGAATTCGTATCTCGAATTCGAAACTCGAATTTGAAACTCGAATTTAAAACTCGAATTCATTACTTGAATTTGAAACTCGAATTTGAAACTCGAATTCGAATTTCGAATTAAAAACTCGAATTTGGAACTCGAATTCGAAACTCGAATTCATAACTCGAATTCAAAACTCGAATTCGAAACTCGAATTCGTATCTCGAATTCGAAACTCAAATTCGTAACTCGAATTCGTAACTCGAATTCAAAACTTGATTTCGAAACTCGAATTCGAAACTCGAATTCGTAACTCAAATTCGAAACTCGAATTCGTAACTCGAATTCGAAACTTAAATTTGAAACTCGAATTCAAAACTCGAATTCCGAACTCGAATTCGAACCTCGAAATCGCAACTCGAATTCGCAACTCGAATTTTAAACTCGAATTCGAAATTCGAATTCGAAACTCGAATTCGTAACTCGAATTTGAAACTCGATTTCGAAACTCGAATTCAAAACTCCAATTCGTAACTCGACTTCGAAACTCGAATTCGTAACTTGAATTTAAAACACGAATTCGTAACTCGAATTCGAAACTCGAATTCAATATTCCAATTCGTATCTCGAATTCAAAACTCGAATTCGTAACTCGAATTCAAAACTTGAATTCGAAACTCGAATTCGAAACTCGAATTCGTAACTCGAAATCGAAACTCGAATTCGAAACTCGAATTCGAAACTTCAATTCGTATCTCGAATTCGAAACTCGAATTTGAAACTCGAATTTGAAACTCGAATTTTAAACTCGAATTCGAAACTCAAATTCGTAACTCGAATTCGAAACTCGAATTCGAAACTCAAATTCGTAACTCGAATTCGAAACTCGAATTCGAAACTCGAATTCGAAACTCGAATTCGTAACTCGAAATCGAAACTCGAATTCGAAACTCGAATTCGAAACTTGAATTCGTATCTCGAATTCGAAACTCGAATGGGAAACTCGAATTTGAAACTCGAATTTGAAACTCGAATTTTAAACTCGAATTCGTAATTAGAATTCGAAATTCGAATTCCAAACTCGAATTCGTAACTCGAATTCGAAACTCGAATTTGAAACTCGAATTCGAAACTCAAATTCGTAACTCGAAATTCGAAACTCGAATTCAAAACTCGAATTCGAAACTCATATTCGTAACTCAAATTGAAACTCGAATTCGAATTCGAAACTCGAATTCGACACTCGAATTCGTAAGTTGGATTCGTAATTCCAATTCGAAATTTGAATTCGTAACTCGAATTCGAAACTCGAATTCGAAACTCGAATTCGAAACTCAAATTCGTCACTCGAATTCGTAACTCGAATTAAAAACTTGAATTTGTAACTCGAATTCGAAACTCGAATTCGAAACTTGAATTTTAAACTCGAATTCTTAACTCGAATTCGAAACTCGAATTCGAAACTCGAATTCGAATTTTTAACTCAAATTCAAAACTCGAATTCGAAACTCGAATTCATAACTCGAATTCGAAACTCGAATTCGAAACTCGAATTCGAAACTCCAATTCGTATCTCAATTTTGAAACTCGAATTCATAACTCGAATTCGAAACTTGAATTTGAAACTCGAATTCAAAATTTGAATTCCGAACTCGAATTAGAACCTCGAAATCGCAACTTGAATTCGTAACTCAAATTCGAAACTCGAATTCGAATCTCAAATTCGAAAATCGATTTCGAAACTCGAATTCGAAACTCGAATTCGAAACTCGAATTCGAAACTCGTATTCATAACTCAAATTCGAAACTCGAATTCGAAACTCGAATTCGAAACTCGAATTCGAAACTCGAATTGGAATCTCGAATTCGAAACTCAAATTTGTAACTCGAATTCGTATCTCGAATTCGAAACTCCAATTCGTAACTCGAATTCGAAACTCGAATTCGAAACTCGAATTCGAAACTCGAATTCGAAACTCTTATTCGTAACTCGATTTCGAAACTCGAATTCGAATTTGAAACTCGAATTTGAAACTCGATTTCGCAACTCGAATACAAAACTTGAATTTGAAATTTTAATTCGTAACTGGAATTCGTAACTCGAATTCGAAACTCGAATTCCAAACGAATTCGTAACTCGAATTCGTAACTCGAATTCGTAACTCGAATTCGAAACTCAAATTCGAAACTCGAATTCGAATTTTAAACTCAAATTCAAAACACGAATTCGAAACTCGAATTCATAAGTCGAATTCGAAACTCGAATTCAAAACTCGAATTCGAAACTCGAATTCGTATCTCAATTTAGAAACTCGAATTCGTAAGTCGAATTCGAAACTTGAATTTGAAAGTCGAATTCAAAACTCGAATTCCGAACTCGAATTAGAACCTCGAAATCGCAACTTGAATTCGTAACTCAAATTCGAAATTCGAATTCGAAACTCAAATTCGAAAATCGAATTCGAAACTCGAATTCGAAACTCGAATTCGAAACTCGAATTCGAAACTCGAATTCGAAACTCGTATTCATAACTCGAATTCGAAACTCAAATTCGAAACTCGAATTCGAAACTCGAATTGGAAACTCGAATTCGAAACTCGAATTCGTAACTCGAATTCGTATCTCGAATTCGAAACTCGAATTCTTAACTCGAATTCGAAACTCGAATTCGAAACTCAAATTTTAAACTCGAATTCGAACCTCGAATTCGAAACTCGAATTCGAAACTCGAATTCGTAACTCTAATTCTAAACTCGAATTAAAAACTCGAATTCGAAACTCGAATTCGTAACTCAAATTCAAAACTCGAATTCGTAACTCGAATTAAAAACTCGAATTCGAAACTCGAATTTGAAACTCGAATTCGAAACTCGAATTCGTAACTCGAATTCGAAACTCGAATTCGAAACTCGAATTCGAAACTCGATTTTGAAACTCGAATTTGAAACTCGAATTCAAAACTCGAATTCGTAATTAGAATTTGAAACTCGAATTCGAAACTCGAATTCGTAACTCGAATTCGAAACGCGAATTCGAAACTCGAATTCGAAACTCAAATTCGTATTTCGAATTCGAAATTCGATTTCGAAACTCGAATTCGTAACTCGAATTCGAAACTCAAATTCGAAACTGGAATTTGAATGTTGAATTCAAAACTCGAATTCGAAACTCGAATTCGAAACTCGAATTCGAAACTTAATTTCGAAACTCGAATTCGTAACACGAATTTAAAACTCGAAGTCGTAACTCGAGTTCGTATCTCGAATTCGAAACTCAAATTCGTAACACGAATTCGAAACTCGAATTCAAAACTCGAATTTGTAACGAATTCGAAACTCGAATTTGAAACTCGAATTTGTAACTCGAATTCGAAACTCGAATTCGAAACTTGAGTTTGAAAGTCAAATTCAAAACTCGAATTCGAAACTCGAATTCGAAACTCGAAATTGAAACTCGAATTCGTAAAACGAACTCG
Source organism: Teleogryllus occipitalis (assembly GCA_011170035.1). NCBI lineage: Eukaryota > Metazoa > Arthropoda > Insecta > Orthoptera > Gryllidae > Teleogryllus > Teleogryllus occipitalis. The sequence goes on from BLKR01002818.1 coordinate 154,473, forward strand.
AAACTCAAATTCGAAACTCGAATTCAAAACTCGAATTCGTAACTCGAAATCGAAACTCGAATTTGAAACTCGAATTCGAAATAAGAATTTGTATCTCGAATTCGAAACTCGAATTCAAAACTCGAATTTGTAACTCGAATTCGAAACTCGAATTCGAAACTCGAATTCGTAACTCGAATTCGAAACTCGAATTCGAAACTTGAATTTGAAAGTCGAATTCAAAACTCGAAATCGAAACTCGAATTCGAAACTCCAATTCGAAACTCGAATTCGAAACTCAAATTCAAACCTCGAATTCGTAACTCGAATTCGAAACTCGAATTCGTAACTCGAATTCGAAACTCGAATTCGTAACTCGAATTTAAAACTCGAATTCGAAATTCGAATTAAAAACCCGAATTCAAAACTCGAATTCGAAACTCGAATTTATAACTCGAATTTGAAACTCGAATTGGAAACTCGAATTTGTATCTTGAATTCGAAACTCAAATTCGTAACTCAAATTCGTAATTTGAATTCCAAACTCAAATTCGTAACTCGAGTTCGTATCTCGAATTCGAAACTCAAATTCGTAACTCGAATTCGTAACTCGAATTCAAAACTCGAATTTGTAACTCGAATTCGAAACTCGAATTCGAAATTTGAATTCGTAACTCGAATTCGAAACTCAAATTCGAAACTTGAATTTGAAAGTCGAATTCAAAACTCGAATTCGAAACTCGAATTCGAAACTCGAATTCGAAACTCGAATTCGAAACTCGAATTCGTAACTCGAATTCGAAACTCGAATTCGAAACTCGAAATCGAAACTCGAAATCAAAACTCGAATTCGAAACTCGAATTCGAAACTTGAATTCGTATCTCGAATTCGAAACTCGAATTTTAAACTCGAATTCAAAACTCGAATTCATAACTCGAATTTGAAATTCGAACTTGAAACTCGAATTCGAAATTCGAATTAAAAACTCGAATTCGTAACTCGAATTCGAAACTCGAATTCATAACTCGAATTCAAAACTCGAATTCGAAACTCGAATTCGTATCTCGAATTCGAAACTCAAATTCGAAACTCGAATTCGTAACTCGAATTCAAAACTCGAATTCGTAATTTGAATTCGAAACTCGAATTCGAAACTCGAATTCGAAACTCGAATTGGTAACTCATAATCGAAACTCGAATTCGAAACTCGAATTCGAAACTTGAATTCGTATCTCGAATTCGAAACTCGAATTTGAAACTCGAATTTAAAACTCGAATTCATTACTTGAATTTGAAACTCGAATTCGAATTTCGAATTAAAAACTCGAATTTGGAACTCGAATTCGAAACTCGAATTCATAACTCGAATTCAAAACTCGAATTCGAAACTCGAATTCGTATCTCGAATTCGAAACTCAAATTCGTAACTCGAATTCGTAACTCGAATTCAAAACTTGATTTCGAAACTCGAATTCGAAACTCGAATTCGTAACTCAAATTCGAAACTCGAATTCGTAACTCGAATTCGAAACTTAAATTTGAAACTCGAATTCAAAACTCGAATTCCGAACTCGAATTCGAACCTCGAAATCGCAACTCGAATTCGCAACTCGAATTTTAAACTCGAATTCGAAATTCGAATTCGAAACTCGAATTCGTAACTCGAATTTGAAACTCGATTTCGAAACTCGAATTCAAAACTCCAATTCGTAACTCGACTTCGAAACTCGAATTCGTAACTTGAATTTAAAACACGAATTCGTAACTCGAATTCGAAACTCGAATTCAATATTCCAATTCGTATCTCGAATTCAAAACTCGAATTCGAAACTTGAATTTGAAACTCAAATTCGTAACTCGAATTCGAAACTCGAATTCGAAACTCGATTGCGAAACTCGAATTCGTAACTCGAATTCGAAACTCGAATTCGAAATTCGAATTCGAAACTCAAATTCGTAACTCGAATTCGAAACTCGAATTCGTAACTTAAATTCGAAACTCGAATTCAAAACTCGAATTCATAACTCGAATTCGAAACTGGAATTCGAAACTCGAATTCGAAACTCGAATTCATAACTCCAATTCGAAACTCGAATTCGAAACTCGAATTCAAAACACGAATTCGAAACTCGAATTAAAAACTCAAATTCGTAACTCGAATTTGTATCTCGAATTCAAAACTCAAATTCGTAACTCGAATTCGAAATTCGAATTCGAAACAAGAATTCGAATTTCTTATTCGTAACTCGAATTCGAAACTCGAATTCGAAATTCGAATTCGAAACTCGCATTCGCAACTCGGATTCGAAACTTGAATTCGAAATTTTAATTCGTAACTGGAATTCGTAATTCGAATTCGAAACTCGAAATCGAAACTCGAATTCGTATATCGAATTCGTAATTCGAATTCGAAACTCAAATTCAAAACTCGAATTCGAAACTCGAATTCGAAACTCGAATTCGTAATTCGAATTCGTAACTCGAATTCGAAACTCGAATTCGAAACTCGAATTCGAAACTCAAATTCCTAACTCGATTGCGGAACTTGATTTCGTAACTCGAATTCGAAACTCGAATTCGAAACTCGAATTCAAAACTCGAATTCATAACTCAAATTCAAAACTCGAATTCGAAAACTCGAATTCGAAACTCGAATACGTAACTCGAACTCGAAACTCGAATTCGAAACTCGAAGTCGTAACTCGAATTCTAAACTCGAATTCGAAACTCTAATTCGAAACTCATATTCGTAACTCGAATTCGAAACTCGAATTCGAATTCGAAACTCGAATTCGACACTCGAATTCGTAAGTCGGATTCGAAACTTGAATTCGAAATTTGAATTCGTAACTCGAATTCGTAACCCGAAGTCGAAACTCGAATTCGAAACTCAAATTCGTAACTCGAATTCGTAACTCGAATTCAAAACTCGAATTCCTAACTCGAGTTCGTATCTCGAATTCGAAACTCAAATTCGGAACTCGAATTCGTAACTCGAATTCAAAACTTGAATTTGTAACTCGAATTCGAAACTCGAATTCGAAACTCGAATTCGTAACTCGAATTCGAAACTCGAATTCGAAACTTTAATTTGAAAGCCAAATTCAAAACTCGAATTCGAAACTCGAATTCGAAACTCGAATTCGAAACTCGAATTCGTAACTCGAATTCGAAACTCGAATTCGAAACTCGAATTCGAAACTCGAATTCGAAACTCGAATTCGAAACTCGAATTCGAAACTCTAATTCGAAACTCGAAATCGTAACTCGAATTCGAAACTCGAATTCGAAACTCGAATTAGAAACTCGAATTAGAAACTCGAATTCGAAACTCGAATTCGAAACTCGAATTCAAAACCCGAATTCATAACTCGAATTCGAAACTCAAATTCAAAGCTCTAATTCGTATCTCGAATTCGAAACTCAAATGCGTAACTCGAATTCAAAGCTTGAATTCAAAACTCGAATTCGTATCTTGAGTTCGTATTTCGAATTCGAAACTCAAATTCTTAACTCAAATTCGTAACTCGAATTCAAACCTTGCATTTGTAACTCGAATTCGAAACTCGAATTCGAAACTCGAATTCGTAACGCGAATTCGAAACTCGAATTCGAAACTTTAATTTGAAAGTCGAATTCAAAACTCGAATTCGAAACTCGAATTCGAAACTCGAATTCGTAACTCGAATTCGAAACTCGAATTCGAAACTCGAATTTGAAACTCGAATTCGTAACTCGAAATCGTCACTCGAATTCGAAACTCGAATTCAAACTTGAATTCGTATCTCGAATTCGAAACTCGAATTTGAAATTTTAATTTAAAACTCGAATTCATAACTTGAATTTGAAACTCGAATTTGAAACTCGAATTCGAATATCGAATTAAAAACTCGAATTCGTAACTCGAATTCAAAACTTGAATTTGTAACTCGAATTCTAAACTCGAATTCGAAACTCGAATTCGTAACGCGAATTCGAAACTCGAATTCGAAACTTTAATTTGAATGTTGAATTCAAAACTCGAATTCGAAACTCGAATTAAAAACTCGAATTCGAAACTCGAATTCGTAACTCGAATTCGAAACTCGAATTCGAAACTCGAATTCGAAACTCGAATTCGAAAGTCGAATTCGAAACTCGAATTCGTAACTCGAATTCGAAACTCGAATTATGAATTTGGACCAAAACTCATTCGAAACTCGAATTCGAAACTCGAATTCAAAACTCGAATTCGAAACTCGAATTCGAAACTCGAATTCAAAACTCGAATTCGAAACTCGAATTCGAAACTCGAATTCGAAACTCGAATTCGTAACTCGAATTCGAAACTCGAATTTGTAACTCGAATTCAAACTCGAAATTGAAATTTGAATTCGTAACTCGAATTCGAAACTCAAATTCGAAACTCGAATTTGAAACTCGAATTTAAAACTCGCATTCGATATTCGAATTAAAAACTCGAATTCGAAACTCGAATTTGAAACCCGAATTCGAAACTCGAAATCGAAACTCGAATTCGAAACTCGAATTCGAAACTCGAATTCGAAACTTGAATTCGAAACTCGAATTCGAAACTCGAATTCGAAACTTGATTTTGAAACTCGAATTCTTAACTCGAATTCGAAACTCGAATTCGAAACTCAAATTTTAAACTCGAATTCGAACCTCGAATTCGAAACTCGAATTCGAAACTCGAATTCGTAACTCTAATTCTAAACTCGAATTGAAAACTCGAATTCGAAACTCGAATTCGTAACTCGAATTCAAAACTCGAATTCGAAACTCGAATTCGTAACTAAATTTGGAAACTCGAATTCGTAACTCGAATTCGAAACTTGAATTCGAAACTGGAATTTGAAACTCGAATTCGAAACTCGAATTCGAAACTCGAATTTGAATCTCGAATTTGAAACTTTAATTCGAAACTCGAATTCGTAATTAGAATTCGAAACTCGAAATCGAAACTCGAATTCGTGACTCGAATTTGAAACGCGAATTCGAAACTTGAATTCGAAACTCAAATTCGTAACTCGAATTCGAAACTCGAATTCGAAACTCGAATTCGTAACTCGAATTCGAAACTCGAATTCGAAACTGGAATTTGAAAGTCGAATTCAAAACTCGAATTCGAAACTCGAATTCGAAACTCGAATTCGAAACTAAATTTCGAAACTCGAATTCGTAACTCGAATTTAAAACTCGAATTCGTAATTTGAGTTCGTATCTCGAATTCGAAACTCAAATTCGTAACTCGAATTCGAAACTCGAATTCAAAACTCGAATTTGTAACGAATTCGAAACTCGAATTTGAAACTCGAATTTGTAACTCGAATTAGAAACTCGAATTCGAAACTTGAGTTTGAAAGTCGAATTCAAAACTCGAATTCGAAACTCGAATTCGAAACTCGAAATTGAAACTCGAATTCGTAACTCGAATTCGAAACTCAAATTCGAAACTCGAATTCAAAACTCGAATTCGTAACTCGAAATCGAAACTCGTATTCGAAACTCGAATTCGAAATAAGAATTTGTATCTCGAATTCCAAACTCGAATTCAAAACTCGAATTTGTAACTCGAATTCGAAACTCGTATTCGAAACTCGAATTCGTAACTCGAATTCGAAACTCCAATTCGAAACTCCAATTCGAAACTCGAATTCGAAACTCAAATTCAAAACTCGAATTCGTAACTCGAATTCGAAACTCGAATTCGTAATTCGAATTCGAAACTCGAATTCGTAACTCGAATTTAAAACTCGAATTCGAAATTCGAATTAAAAACCCGAATTCAAAACTCGAATTCGAAACTCGAATTTATAACTCGAATTTGAAACTCGAATTGGAAACTCTAATTTGTATCTTGAATTCGAAACTCAAATTCGTAACTCAAATTCGAATTTTGAATTCCAAACTCAAATTCGTAACTCGAGTTCGTATCTCGAATTCGAAACTCAAATTCGTAACTCGAATTCGTAACTCGAATTCAAAACTCGAATTTGTAACTCGAATTCGAAACTCGAATTCGAAACTCGAATTCGTAACTCGAATTCGAAACTCAAATTCGAAACTCGAATTTGAAAGTCGAATTCAAAACTCGAATTCGAAACTCGAATTCGAAACTCGAATTCGAAACTCGAATTCGAAACTCGAATTCGTAACTCGAATTCGAAACTCGAATTCGAAACTCGAATTCGAAGCTTGAATTCGTATCTCGAATTCGAAACTCGAATTTTAAACTCGAATTCAAAACTCGAATTCATAACTCGAATTTGAAATTCGAACTTGAAACTCGATTTCGAAATTCGAATTAAAAACTCGAATTCGTAACTCGAATTCGAAACTCGAATTAATAACTCGAATTCAAAACTCGAATTCGAAAATCGAATTCGTATCTCGAATTCGAAACTCAAATTCGTAACTCGAATTCGTAACTCGAATTCAAAACTCGAATTCGTAATTTGAATTCGAACCTCGAATTCGAAACTCGAATTCGAAACTCAAGTTGGTATCTCATAATCGAAACTCGAATTCGAAACTCGAATTCGAAACTTGAATTCGTATCTCGAATTCGAAACTCGAATTTGACACTCGAATTTAAAACTCGAATTCATAACTTGAATTTGAAACTCGAATTTGAAACTCGAATTCGAATTTCGAATTAAAAACTCGAATTTGGAACTCAAATTCGAAACTCGAATTCATAACTCGAATTCAAAACTCGAATTCAAAACTCGAATTCGTATCTCGAATTCGAAACTCAAATTCGTAACTCGAATTCGTAACTCGAATTCAAAACTCGATTTCGAAACTCGAATTCGAAACTCGAATTCGTAACTCAATTTCGAAACTCGAATTCATAACTCGAATTAAAAACTCGAATTCGAAACTCAAATTCGTAACTCGAATTCGAAACTCAAATTCGAAACTCGAATTCAAAACTCGAATTCGTAACTCGAAATCGAAACTCGAATTCGAAACTCGAATTCGAAATTAGAATTTGTATCTCGAATTCGAAACTTGAATTCGAAACTCGAATTTGTAACTCGAATTCGAAACTCGAATTCGAAACTTGAATTTGAAAGTCGAATTCAAAACTTGAAATCGAAACTCGAATTCGAAACTCGAATTCGAAACTCGAATTCGAAACTCAAATTCAAAACTCGAATTCGTAACTCGAATTCGAAACTCGAATTCGTCACTCGAATTCGAAACTCGAATTCGTAACTCGAATTTGAAACTCGAATTCGAAATTCGAATTAAAAACCCGAATTCAAAACTCGAATTCGAAACTCGAATTCATAACTCGAATTTGACACTCGAATTGGAAACTCGAATTTGTATCTTGAATTCGAAACTCAAATTCGTAACTCAAATTCGTAATTTGAATTCCAAACTCAAATTCGTAACTCGAGTTCGTATCTCGAATTCGAAACTCAAATTCGTAACTCGAATTCGTAACTCGAATTCAAAACTCGAATTTCTAACTCGAATTCGAAACTCGAATTCGAAACTCGAAATCGTAACTCGAATTCGAAACTCAAATTCGAAACTTGAATTTGAAAGTCAAATTCAAAACTCGAATTCGAAACTCGAATTCGAAACTCGAATTCGAAACTCGAATTCGTAACTCGAATTCGAAACTCGAATTTGTAACTCGAATTCAAACTCGAAATTGAAATTTGAATTCGTAACTCGAGTTCGAAACTCAAATTCGAAACTCGAATTTGAAACTCGAATTTAAAACTCGAATTCGATATTCGAATTAAAAACTCGAATTCGAAACTCGAATTCGAAACCCGAATTCGAAACTCGAAATCGAAACTCGAATTCGAAACTCGAATTCGAAACTCGAATTCGAAACTTGAATTCGAAACTCGAATTCGAAACTCGAATTCGAAACTCGATTTTGAAACTCGAATTCTTAACTCGAATTCGAACTTCGAATTCGAAACTCGAATTCGAAACTCGAATTCGTAACTCTAATTCTAAACTCGAATTGAAAACTCGAATTCGAAACTCGAATTCGTAACTCGAATTCGTAACTCGAATTCAAAACTCGAATTTGTAACTCGAATTCGAAACTAAATTAGAAACTTGAATTCGAAACTCGAATTCGAAACTCGAATTCGTAACTCGAATTTGAAACTCGAATTCGAAACTCTATTTCGAAACTCGAATTTGAAACTCGAATTTTAAACTTGAATTCGAAACTCGAATTCGTAATTCGAATTCGAAACTCGAAATCGAAACTCGAATTCGTAACTCGAATTCGAAACTCGAATTCGAAACTCTAATTCGAAACTCAAAATCGTAACTCGAATTAGAAACTCGAATTCGTAACTCGAATTCGAAACTTGAATTCGAAACTCGAATTCGAAACTCATAATCGTAACTCGAATTCGAAACTCGAATTCGAATTCGAAACTCGAATATGACACTCGAATTCGTAAGTCGGATTCGAAACTTGAATTCGAAATTTGAATTCGTAACTCGAATTCGTAACCCGAAGTCGAAACTCGAATTCGAAACTCAAATTCGTAACTCGAATTCGTAACTCGAATTCAAAACTCGAATTCCTAACTCGAGTTCGTATCTCGAATTCGAAACTCAAATTCGGAACTCGAATTCGTAACTCGAATTCAAAACTTGAATTTGTAACTCGAATTCGAAACTCGAATTCGAAACTCGAATTCGTAACTCGAATTCGAAACTCGAATTCGAAACTTTAATTTGAAAGCCAAATTCAAAACTCGAATTCGAAACTCGAATTCGAAACTCGAATTCGAAACTCGAATTCGTAACTCGAATTCGAAACTCGAATTCGAAACTCGAATTCGAAACTCGAATTCGAAACTCGAATTCGAAACTCGAATTCGAAACTCTAATTCGAAACTCGAAATCGTAACTCGAATTCGAAACTCGAATTCGAAACTCGAATTAGAAACTCGAATTAGAAACTCGAATTCGAAACTCGAATTCGAAACTCGAATTCAAAACCCGAATTCATAACTCGAATTCGAAACTCAAATTCAAAGCTCTAATTCGTATCTCGAATTCGAAACTCAAATGCGTAACTCGAATTCAAAGCTTGAATTCAAAACTCGAATTCGTATCTTGAGTTCGTATTTCGAATTCGAAACTCAAATTCTTAACTCAAATTCGTAACTCGAATTCAAACCTTGCATTTGTAACTCGAATTCGAAACTCGAATTCGAAACTCGAATTCGTAACGCGAATTCGAAACTCGAATTCGAAACTTTAATTTGAAAGTCGAATTCAAAACTCGAATTCGAAACTCGAATTCGAAACTCGAATTCGTAACTCGAATTCGAAACTCGAATTCGAAACTCGAATTCGAAACTCGAATTCGTAACTCGAAATCGAAACTCGAATTCGAAACTCGAATTCAAACTTGAATTCGTATCTCGAATTCGAAACTCGAATTTGAAATTTTAATTTAAAACTCGAATTCATAACTTGAATTTGAAACTCGAATTTGAAACTCGAATTCGAATATCGAATTAAAAACTCGAATTCGTAACTCGAATTCAAAACTTGAATTTGTAACTCGAATTCTAAACTCGAATTCGAAACTCGAATTCGTAACGCGAATTCGAAACTCGAATTCGAAACTTTAATTTGAATGTTGAATTCAAAACTCGAATTCGAAACTCGAATTAAAAACTCGAATTCGAAACTCGAATTCGTAACTCGAATTCGAAACTCGAATTCGAAACTCGAATTCGAAACTCGAATTCGTAACTCGAAATCGAAACTCGAATTCGAAACTCGAATTCGAAACTCGAATTCATAACTGGAATTCAAAACTCGAATTCGAAATTTGAATTCGTATCTCGAATTCGAAACTCAAATTCGTAACTCAGATTCGTAACTCGAATTCCAAACTCGAATTCGTAACTTGAATTCGAAACTCGAATTCGTAACTCGAATTCGAAACTCGAATTCGTAACTCGAATTCAAAACTCGAATTTGTAACTCGAATTCAAACTCGAAATTGAAATTTGAATTCGTAACTCGAATTCGAAACTCAAATTCGAAACTCGAATTTGAAACTCGAATTTAAAACTCGCATTCGATATTCGAATTAAAAACTCGAATTCGAAACTCGAATTTGAAACCCGAATTCGAAACTCGAAATCGAAACTCGAATTCTAAACTCGAATTCGAAACTCGAATTCGAAACTTGAATTCGAAACTCGAATTCGAAACTCGAATTCGAAACTCGATTTTGAAACTCGAATTCTTAACTCGAATTCGAAACTCGAATTCGAAACTCAAATTTTAAACTCGAATTCGAACCTCGAATTCGAAACGTGAATTCGAAACTCGAATTCGTAACTCTAATTCTAAACTCGAATTGAAAACTCGAATTCGAAACTCGAATTCGTAACTCGAATTCAAAACTCGAATTCGAAACTCGAATTCGTAACTAAATTTGGAAACTCGAATTCGTAACTCGAATTCGAAACTTGAATTCGAAACTGGAATTTGAAACTCGAATTCGAAACTCGAATTCGAAACTCGAATTTGAATCTCGAATTTTAAACTTTAATTCGAAACTCGAATTCGTAATTAGAATTCGAAACTCGAAATCGAAACTCGAATTCGTGACTCGAATTTGAAACGCGAATTCGAAACTTGAATTCGAAACTCAAATTCGTAACTCGAATTCGAAACTCGAATTCGAAACTCGAATTCGTAACTCGAATTCGAAACTCGAATTCGAAACTGGAATTTGAAAGTCGAATTCAAAACTCGAATTCGAAACTCGAATTCGAAACTCGAATTCGAAACTTAACTTCGAAACTCGAATTCGTAACTCGAATTTAAAACTCGAATTCGTAACTCGAGTTCGTATCTCGAATTCGAAACTCAAATTCGTAACTCGAATTCGAAACTCGAATTCAAAACTCGAATTTGTAACGAATTCGAAACTCGAATTTGAAACTCGAATTTGTAACTCGAATTCGAAACTCGAATTCGAAACTTGAGTTTGAAAGTCGAATTCAAAACTCGAATTCATAACTCGAATTTGAAATTCGAACTTGAAACTCGATTTCGAAATTCGAATTAAAAACTCGAATTCGTAACTCGAATTCGAAACTCGAATTAATAACTCGAATTCAAAACTCGAATTCGAAAATCGAATTCGTATCTCGAATTCGAAACTCAAATTCTTAACTCGAATTCGTAACTCGAATTCTAAACTCGAATTCGTAATTTGAATTCGAAACTCGAATTCGAAACTCGAATTCGAAACTCAAATTGGTATCTCATAATCGAAACTCGAATTCGAAACTCGAATTCGAAACTTGAATTCGTATCTCGAATTCGAAACTCGAATTTGAAACTCGAATTTAAAACTCGAATTCATAACTTGAATTTGAAACTCGAATTTGAAACTCGAATTCGAATTTCGAATTAAAAACTCGAATTTGGAACTCAAATTCGAAACTCGAATTCATAACTCGAATTCAAAACTCGAATTCGAAACTCGAATTCGTATCTCGAATTCGAAACTCAAATTCGTAACTCGAATTCGTAACTCGAATTCAAAACTCGATTTCGAAACTTGAATTCGAAACTCGAATTCGTAACTCAATTTCGAAACTCGAATTCATAACTCGAATTAAAAACTCGAATTCGAAACTCAAATTCGTAACTCGAATTCGAAACTCAAATTCGAAACTCGAATTCAAAACTCGAATTCGTAACTCGAAATCGAAACTCGAATTCGAAACTCGAATTCGAAATTAGAATTTGTATCTCGAATTCGAAACTTGAATTCGAAACTCGAATTTGTAACTCGAATTCGAAACTCGAATTCGAAACTTGAATTTGAAAGTCGAATTCAAAACTTGAAATCGAAACTCGAATTCGAAACTCGAATTCGAAACTCGAATTCGAAACTCAAATTCAAAACTCGAATTCGTAACTCGAATTCGAAACTCGAATTCGTAACTCGAATTCGAAACTCGAATTCGTAACTCGAATTTGAAACTCGAATTCGAAATTCGAATTAAAAACCCGAATTCAAAACTCGAATTCGAAACTCGAATTCATAACTCGAATTTGACACTCGAATTGGAAACTCGAATTTGTATCTTGAATTCGAAACTCAAATTCGTAACTCAAATTCGTAATTTGAATTCCAAACTCAAATTCGTAACTCGAGTTCGTATCTCGAATTCGAAACTCAAATTCGTAACTCGAATTCGTAACTCGAATTCAAAACTCGAATTTGTAACTCAAATTCGAAACTCGAATTCGAAACTCGAATTCGTAACTCGAATTCGAAACTCAAATTCGAAACTTGAATTTGAAAGTCAAATTCAAAACTCGAATTCGAAACTCGAATTCGAAACTCGAATTCGAAACTCGAATTCGTAACTCGAATTCGAAATTCGAATTTGTAACTCGAATTCAAACTCGAAATTGAAATTTGAATTCGTAACTCGAATTCGAAACTCAAATTCGAAACTCGAATTTGAAACTCGAATTTAAAACTCGAATTCGATATTCGAATTAAAAACTCGAATTCGAAACTCGAATTCGAAACCCGAATTCGAAACTCGAAATCGAAACTCGAATTCGAAACTCGAATTCGAAACTCGAATTCGAAACTTGAATTCGAAACTTGAATTCGAAACTCGAATTCGAAACTCGATTTTGAAACTCGAATTCTTAACTCGAATTCGAAACTCGAATTCGAAATTCAAATTTTAAACTCGAATTCGAACCTCGAATTCGAAACTCGAATTCGAAACTCGAATTCGTAACTCTAATTCTAAACTCGAATTGAAAACTCGAATTCGAAACTCGAATTCGTAACTCGAATTCAAAACTCGAATTCGAAACTCGAATTCGTAACTAAAATTAGAAACTCGAATTCGTAACTCGAATTCGAAACTTGAATTCGAAACTGGAATTCGAAACTCGAATTCGAAACTCGAATTCGAAACTCGAATTTGAATCGCGAATTTGAAACTTTAATTCGAAGCTCGAATTCGTAATTAGAATTCGAAACTCGAAATCGAAACTCGAATTCGTGACTCGAATTCGAAACGCGAATTCGAAACTTGAATTCGAAACTCAAATTCGTAACTCGAATTCGAAACTCGAATTCGAAACTCGAATTCGTAACTCGAATTCGAAACTTGAATTCGAAACTGGAATTTGAAAGTCGAATTCAAAACTCGAATTCGAAACTCGAATTCGAAACTCGAATTCGAAACTTAATTTCGAAACTCGAATTCGTAACTCGAATTTAAAACTCGAATTCGTAACTCGAGTTCGTATCTCGAATTCGAAACTCAAATTCGTAACTCGAATTCGAAACTCGAATTCAAAACTCGAATTTGTAACGAATTCGAAACTCGAATTTGAAACTCGAATTTGTAACTCGAATTCGAAACTCGAATTCGAAACTTGAGTTTGAAAGTCAAATTCAAAACTCGAATTCGAAACTCGAATTCGAAACTCGAAATTGAAACTCGAATTCGTAACTCGAACTCGAAACTCAAATTCGAAACTCGAATTCAAAACTCGAATTCGTAACTCGAAATCGAAACTCGAATTCGAAACTCGAATTCGAAATAAGAATTTGTATCTCGAATTCGAAACTCGAATTCAAAACTCGAATTTGTAACTCGAATTCGAAACTCGAATTCGAAACTCGAATTCGTAACTCGAATTCGAAACTCGAATTCGAAACTCGAATTCGAAACTTGAATTTGAAAGTCGAATTCAAAACTCGAAATCGAAACTCGAATTCGAAACTCCAATTCGAAACTCGAATTCAAAACTCAAATTCAAAACTCGAATTCGTAACTCGAATTCGAAACTCGAATTCGTAACTCGAATTCGAAACTCGAATTCGTAACTCGAATTTAAAACTCGAATTCGAAATTCGAATTTATAACTCGAATTTGAAACTCGAATTGGAAACTCTAATTTGTATCTTGAATTCGAAACTCAAATTCGTAACTCAAATTCGTAATTTGAATTCCAAACTCAAATTCGTAACTCGAGTTCGTATCTCGAATTCGAAACTCAAATTCGTAACTCGAATTCGTAACTCGAATTCAAAACTCGAATTTGTAACTCGAATTCGAAACTCGAATTCGAAACTCGAATTCGTAACTCGAATTCGAAACTCAAATTCGAAACTTGAATTTGAAAGTCGAATTTAAAACTCGAATTCGAAACTCGAATTCGAAACTCGAATTTGAAACTCGAATTTAAAACTCGAATTCATAACTTGAATTTGAAACTCGAATTCGAAACTCGAATTCGAAACCCGAATTCGAAACTCGAAATCAAAACTCGAATTCGAAACTCGAATTCGAAACTCGAATTCGAAACTTGAATTCGAAACTCAAATTCAAAACTCGAATTCGTAACTCGAATTCGAAACTCGAATTCGTAACTCGAATTCGAAACTCGAATTCAAAACTCGAATTCGTAACTCGAAATCGAAACTCGAATTCGAAACTCGAATTCAAATCTCGAATTTGTAACTCGAATTCGAAACTCGAATTCGAAACTCGAATTCGTAACTCGAATTCGAAACTCGAATTCGAAACTTGAATTTGAAAGTCGAATTCAAAACTCGAAATCGAAACTCGAATTCGAAACTCCAATTCGAAACTCGAATTCGAAACTCAAATTCAAAACTCGAATTCGTAACTCGAATTCGAAACTCGAATTCGTAACTCGAATTCGAAACTCGAATTCGTAACTCGAATTTAAAACTCGAATTCGAAATTCGAATTAAAAACCCGAATTCAAAACTCGAATTCGAAACTCGAATTCATAACTCGAATTTGAAACTCGAATTGGAAACTCGAATTTGTATCTTAAATTCGAAACTCAAATTCGTAACTCAAATTCGTAATTTGAATTCCAAACTCAAATTCGTAACTCGAGTTCGTATCTCGAATTCGAAACTCAAATTCGTAACTCGAATTCGTAACTCGAATTCAAAACTCGAATTTGTAACGCTAATTCGAAACTCGAATTCGAAACTCGAATTCGTAACTCGAATTCGAAACTCAAATTCGAAACTTGAATTTGAAAGTCGAATTCAAAACTCGAATTCGAAACTCTAATTGTAAACTCGAATTCGAAACTCGAATTCGAAACTCGAATTCGTAACTCGAATTCGAAACTCGAATTCGAAACTCGAAATCGAAACTCGAAATCGAAACTCGAAATCAAAACTCGAATTCGAAACTCGAATTCGAAACTTGAATTCGTATCTCGAATTCGAAACTCGAATTTTAAACTCGAATTCAAAACTCGAATTCATAACTCGAATTTGAAATTCGAACTTGAAACTCGAATTCGAAATTCGAATTAAAAACTCGAATTCGTAACTCGAATTCGAAACTCGAATTCATAACTCGAATTCAAAACTCAAATTCGAAACTCGAATTCGTATCTCGAATTCGAAACTCAAATTCGTAACTCGAATTCGTAACTCGAATTCAAAACTCGAATTCGTAATTTGAATTCGAAACTCGAATTCGAAACTCGAATTCGAAACTCGAATTGGTAACTCATAATCGAAACTCGAATTCGAAACTCGAATTCGAAACTTGAATTCGTATCTCGAATTCGAAACTCGAATTTGAAACTCGAATTTTAAACTCGAATTCATAACTTGAATTTGAAACTCGAATTTGAAACTCGAATTCGAATTTCGAATTAAAAACTCGAATTTGGAACTCGAATTCGAAACTCGAATTCATAACTCGAATTCAAAACTCGAATTCGAAACTCGAATTCGTATCTCGAATTCGAAACTCAAATTCGTAACTCGAATTCGTAACTCGAATTCAAAACTCGATTTCGAAACTCGAATTCGAAACTCGAATTCGTAACTCAAATTCGAAACTCGAATTCATAACTCGAATTCAAAACTCGAATTTGAAACTCTAATTCGTAACTCGAATTCGAAACTCAAATTCCAAACTCGAATTCAAAACTCGAATTCGTAACTCGAAATCGAAACTCGAATTCGAAACTCGAATTCGAAATAAGAATTTGTATCTCGAATTCGAAACTCGAATTCAAAACTCGAATTTGTAACTCGAATTCGAAACTCGAATTCGAAACTCGAATTCGTAACTCGAATTCGAAACTCGAATTCGAAACTTGAATTTGAAAGTCGAATTCAAAACTTGAAATCGAAACTCGAATTCGAAACTCGAATTCGAAACTCGAATTCGAAACTCAAATTCAAAACTCGAATTCGTAACTCGAATTCGAAACGCGAATTCGAAACTCGAATTCGAAACTCAAATTCGTAACTCGAATTCAAAATTCGAATTCGAAACTCGAATTCGTAACTCGAATTCGAAACTCGAATTCGAAACTGGAATTTGAAAGTCGAATTCAAAACTCGAATTCGAAACTCGAATTCGAAACTCGAATTCGAAACTTAATTTCGAAACTCGAATTCGTAACTCGAATTTAAAACTCGAATTCGTAACACGAGTTCGTATCTCGAATTCGAAACTCAAATTCGTAACTCGAATTCGAAACTCGAATTCAAAACTCGAATTTGTAACGAATTCGAAACTCGAATTTGAAACTCGAATTTGTAACTCGAATTCTAAACTCGAATTCGAAACTTGAGTTTGAAAGTCGAATTCAAAACTCGAATTCGAAACTCGAATTCGAAACTCGAAATTGAAACTCGAATTCGTAACTCGAATTCGAAACTCAAATTCGAAACTCGAATTCAAAACTCGAATTTGTAACTCGAAATCGAAACTCGAATTCGAAACTCGAATTCGAAATAAGAATTTGTATCTCGAATTCGAAACTCGAATTCAAAACTCGAATTTGTAACTCGAATTCGAAACTCGAATTCGAAACTCGAATTCGTAACTCGAATTCGAAACGCGAATTCGAAACTTGAATTTGAAAGTCGAATTCAAAACTCGAAATCGAAACTCGAATTCGAAACTTCAATTCGAAACTCGATTTCGAAACTCAAATTCAAAACTCGAATTCGTAACTCGAATTCGAAACTCGAATTCGTAACTCGAATTCGAAACTCGAATTCGTAACTCGAATTTAAAACTCGAATTCGAAATTCGAATTAAAAACCCGAATTCAAAACTCGAATTCGAAACTCGAATTTATAACTCGAATTTGAAAATCGAATTGGAAACTCTAATTTGTATCTTGAATTCGAAACTCAAATTCGTAACTCAAATTCGTAATTTGAATTCCAAACTCAAATTCGTAACTCGACTTCGTATCTCGAATTCAAAACTCAAATTCGTAACTCGAATTCGTAACTCGAATTCAAAACTCGAATTTGTAACGCTAATTCGAAACTCGAATTCGTAACTCGAATTATAATTCGAAACTCCGAATTCGACACTCGGGTCGTAAGTCGAGTGCAAACTCAATTCAACTCAATTCGTAACTCGAAATTCAAAACTCGAATTCGGAAACTCCGATTCGAACTCAATTTACAATAACTCGAAATCGAAACTCGAATTCGAAACTCGAATTCGAAACTTCAATTCGTATCTCGAATTCGAAACTCGAATTTGAAACTCGAATTTGAAACTCGAATTTGAAACTCGAATTCGAAACTCAAATTCGTAACTCGAATTCGAAACTCGAATTCGAAACTCAAATTCGTAACTCGAATTCGAAACTCGAATTCGAAACTCGAATTCGAAACTCGAATTCGTAACTCGAAATCGAAACTCGAATTCGAAACTCGAATTCGAAACTTGAATTCGTATCTCGAATTCGAAACTCGAATGGGAAACTCGAATTTGAAACTCGAATTTGAAACTCGAATTTTAAACTCGAATTCGTAATTAGAATTCGAAATTCGAATTCCAAACTCGAATTCGTAACTCGAATTCGAAACTCGAATTTGAAACTCGAATTCGAAACTCAAATTCGTAACTCGAAATTCGAAACTCGAATTCGAAACTCGAATTCGAAACTCATATTCGTAACTCAAATTGAAACTCGAATTCGAATTCGAAACTCGAATTCGACACTCGAATTCGTAAGTTGGATTCGTAATTCCAATTCGAAATTTGAATTCGTAACTCGAATTCGAAACTCGAATTCGAAACTCGAATTCGAAACTCAAATTCGTCACTCGAATTCGTAACTCGAATTAAAAACTTGAATTTGTAACTCGAATTCGAAACTCGAATTCGAAACTTGAATTTTAAACTCGAATTCTTAACTCGAATTCGAAACTCGAATTCGAAACTCGAATTCGAATTTTTAACTCAAATTCAAAACTCGAATTCGAAACTCGAATTCATAACTCGAATTCGAAACTCGAATTCGAAACTCGAATTCGAAACTCCAATTCGTATCTCAATTTTGAAACTCGAATTCATAACTCGAATTCGAAACTTGAATTTGAAACTCGAATTCAAAATTTGAATTCCGAACTCGAATTAGAACCTCGAAATCGCAACTTGAATTCGTAACTCAAATTCGAAACTCGAATTCGAATCTCAAATTCGAAAATCGATTTCGAAACTCGAATTCGAAACTCGAATTCGAAACTCGAATTCGAAACTCGTATTCATAACTCGAATTCGAAACTCGAATTCGAAACTCGAATTCGAAACTCGAATTCGAAACTCGAATTGGAATCTCGAATTCGAAACTCAAATTTGTAACTCGAATTCGTATCTCGAATTCGAAACTCCAATTCGTAACTCGAATTCGAAACTCGAATTCGAAACTCGAATTCGAAACTCGAATTCGAAACTCTTATTCGTAACTCGATTTCGAAACTCGAATTCGAATTTGAAACTCGAATTTGAAACTCGATTTCGCAACTCGAATACAAAACTTGAATTTGAAATTTTAATTCGTAACTGGAATTCGTAACTCGAATTCGAAACTCGAATTCCAAACGAATTCGTAACTCGAATTCGTAACTCGAATTCGAAACTCAAATTCGAAACTCGAATTCGTAACTCGAATTCGAAACTCGAATTCAAAATTCGAATTCGTAACTCGAATTCAAAACTCGAATTTGAAACTCGAATTCGAAACTCAAATTCGTAACTCGAATTCGAAACTCGAATTCGAAACTCGATTGCGAAACTCGAATTCGTAACTCGAATTCGAAACTCGAATTCGAAATTCGAATTCGAAACTCAAATTCGTATCTCGAATTCGAAACTCGAATTCGAAACTCGAATTAAAAACTCAAATTCGTAACTCAAATTCGTATCTCGAATTCAAAACTCAAATTCGTAACTCGAATTCGAAACTCAAATTTGAAACTCGAATTCGAAACTCTTATTCGTAACTCGAATTCAAAACTCGAATTCGAATTCGAAACTCGAATTCGAAACTCGAATTCGCAACTCGGACACGAAACTTGAATTCGGAATTTTAATTCGTAACTGGAATTCGTACCTCGAATTTAAAACTCGAATTCGAAACGAATTCGTAACTCGAATTCGTAACTCGAATTCGAAACTCAAATTCGAAACTCGAATTCGTAACTCGGATTCGAAACTCGAATTCGAAATTTGAATTTGTAACTCGAATTCGTAACTCGTATTCGAAACTCGAATTCGAAACTCGAATTCGTAATTCGAATTCGAAACTCGAATTCGAAACTCGATTTTGAAACTCGAATTCTTAACTCGAATTCGAAACTCGAATTCGAAACTAAAATTTTAAACTTGAATTCGAAACTCGAATTCGAAACTCGAATTCGAAACTCGATTTCGAAACTCGAATTCGTAACTCGAATTCTAAACTTCAATTCAATACTCGAATTCGAAACTCGAATTCGTAACTCGAATTCGAAACTCGAATTCGAAATTCGAATTCGTAACTCGAATTAAAAACTCGAATTCGAAACTCGAATTTGAAACTCGAATTCGAAACTCGAATTCGTAACTCGAATTCGAAACTCGAATTCTTAACTCGAATTCGAAACTCAAATTTGAAACCCGGTTGAAACTCGGAAATTCAAAACTCAATTCCGTAATTAGAACGGAAACTCGAATTCGAAACTCGAATTCGAAACTCGAATTCGAAACTCGAATTTGAAACTCGAATTTGAAACTCGAATTCAAAACTCGTATTCGTAATTAGAATTTGAAACTCGAATTCAAAACTCGAATTCGTCCCTCTAATTCGAAACTCGAATTCGAAACTCGAATTCGAAACTCAAATTCGTAACTCGAATTCAAAACTCGAATTCGAAACACCAATTCGAAACACGAATTCGAAACTCATTTCGTAACTCGAATTCGAAACTCGAATTCGACACTCGAATTCGTAAGTCGAATTCGAAACTCGAATTCGAAACTCGAATTTTAAAGTCGAATTCAAAACTCGAATTCGAAACTCGAATTTGAAACTCGAATTCGAAACTCGAATTCGTAACTCGAATTCGAAACTCGAATTCGAAACTCGAATTCGAAACTCGAATTCGTAACTCGAAATCGAAACTCGAATTCGAAACTCGAATTCGAAACTTGAATTCCTATCTCGAATTCGAAACTCGAATTTGAAACTCGAATTCGAAACTCAAATTTAAAACTCAAATTCGAAACTCGAATTTGAAACTTGAATTCGAAACTCAAATTCGTAACTCGAATTCGTAACTCGAATTTGAAACTCGAATTTGAAACTCGAATTCGAAATTAAATTTCGTAACTCGAATTCGAAACTCGAATTCGAAACTCAAATTCGAAACTCGAATTCGAAACTCGAATTCGAAACTCGAATTCGAAACTCGAATTCGTAACTCGAAATCGAAACTCGAATTCGAAACTCGAATTCGAAACTTCAATTCGTATCTCGAATTCGAAACTCGAATGGGAAACTCGAATTTGAAACTCGAATTTGAAACTCGAATTTTAAACTCGAATTCGTAATTAGAATTCGAAATTCGAATTCCAAACTCGAATTCATAACTCGAATTCGAAACTCGAATTTGAAACTCGAATTATATACTCAAATTCGTAACTCGAATTTGAAACTCGAATTCGAAACTCGAATTCGAATTTCATATTCGTAACTCGAATTGAAACTCGAATTTCGAATTCGAAACTCGAATTCGACACTCGAATTCGTAAGTCGGATTCGAAATTCCAATTCGAAATTTGAATTCGTAACTCGAAATCGAAACTCG